>JASDQU010011356.1:182236-207665 GCA_032191745.1 Picea mariana
TCAACTCTTCAGATGAAATTGCTTCTATGTTTTCATCTTGAGATGGTTCTTTTTCTTGTTCTTCTTCCTCTTCACAATCTATGTAGAATAATTTCTTCTCACCACACTTATATCCCTTAGTGTACTTGTTTTCACAATTAAAGCATAAACCTTTTTCTTTTCTTTCCTCCAATTGTTGAGGTGTCAACCTTGTAGGTTGAGGCGTTTTAGAAGAAGGAGCATTGTTCTCTCTATAGATGTTAGGATTGGTCCTTCTAGTAGCCATAGCCATATTTTTACTTTCAAAATTTCTTGCCACCTTAAATGCATTCTCCAATGATTTGAGTTCCCAAAGGAAAAACTCATGTTGAATGTTATCCTTTAAATTTCCTATGAATACATAAATCAAGTGCTCATCTGGAATATCGGTTACCTTTATATTCAATCTTTGGAAGTTCTCAATGTGCTCGGTAACTTAACCTTTTGCTTGAGATTTATCAATTGGCTAAAGAAGGTATTGCTCCTTGTATCCTCATAGTGTGCTATCATTTATTCCGTGAAAATTGTCTAAGTGACGAGTGATTTGCGAGAACAAAGCCATCGATACCATACAAATTGATTAGATTCTAAATATAAAGAAGAAAATCATACCTTTTGTGTATGTGGCACATTATGGAGATCAAAGAATTGCTCCATCTGAAGTATCCATGTGATTGGGTCCTTGCCATCAAACTTCCTCATATCGATATTAGGAACGTGGTCGGTCTTCAAACCAAAGTTGGAGTTTCTCCATTCTTGATTCACCTTCCTTGTGTCCTCATCATGAATTTCATGGGATGCATTTTCACTTTTAGGTGTCTTCTCTATTACGAAATTGTTCAATACTTCCATGATATCCCCTTTTAAACCCTCCATCATCTCTTGTAGTTCATATTTTGTTACTATCTTCTTTTGTAAATCATTTATGTCCCTATGCATTTCTTCACCTTCATCAAGAGTCTAAGTAGGATTGTCTGGAGGCTTATTTGGTGTAGAAGTTCCCTTTTTGGGTGGTATGTTGGCCAAGTATCACTTTTGAACCTTGATTTTGAGGTGGTTCTGCTAGACAATATTTCTTCTATTGTATCTCCCAAGTTTTGTCCCTTTTGGGTATGAAACTTTCTTTCATGTAGTTATATGATATTTCTTCTCTACAATGCCATAGATCTGATCAAAATTGGATGTGCCAAGTGTAATTTATGGTAACTTCCCCACAAATTGCTGATTTTTGGCCTTTCCAAGAGATCTCACTTGTATAACATGCCCCACACAAAATAATTGATATAAAATTATGAAACTCACACCAAAAATATTACAGACTGTCCACAATCCAATGAAACCAGTCCCACTCAATTTTGATACTCTAGGAAGACGTTATGATTGTTTTACTTGGAACACCTTCTTGCAACTAGTCAATAGGACTAGTCAGATACCCTATCTTACACAGGGTGTATCTAAAAATTTAAGATGACCCCGAAGATACAATTTTTACCAAATATACCTTACTAATTTATGTGAATATCCTTTGGATTTTAGGGTCTGAAACATTACAGAAACATTTTTATAGTGAAAATTCCGCAATGAATCAGTTCAGCATGATTCTAAAACCCTATCTTGTACAGGATTTATCTCCGAAAGTATAAGGCCTCAGGAGATAAATTTTGAAACCAACACACCTTGATCCATATACTAAATATCCCCCAAGCCGTTCTTCTAAAACGTTGTTGAAAACAAGTTATAGAAAAAATTCCAAGGTGTCTCAGATGTAGCAGAGAAACCTCAAGACCTTGAGGTCTGATACCATATGTTAAGAACCAAATATCAATATAGCATAGAAAAACCTCAAAAAAAGTACTCAACACCTTGAAAAGGAGATAATTTCAGATAATAAGCCTCTTTGAGGGGGCAACCTCCTTTTACCCCATTTAAATGTTCAAGTACAAGATGATTAAAAATGAAAATGTCTTATTGGTATATATAGGAGACTACGAGGTACAATTACAACTGTTGTCCTAAAGACGACATAAATAAAATAACATTACTAATATAATATGCCCCAATTAAGGGGTAATGATCCAATATTAGGGCTTAACATATGACCACCATCACCATCATTTTATAAACCATTCTCCACATGCACGCCATTCACCATCACTTTGATACCCCATCCACTGTTTGTCCTCCATTTTTATGATAATTTTGTTTCTCTGTTTAAAATTCAATCTATGATAGTTTCCAAAGTGTCTC
This sequence comes from Picea mariana, assembly GCA_032191745.1. Taxonomy (NCBI): domain Eukaryota; kingdom Viridiplantae; phylum Streptophyta; class Pinopsida; order Pinales; family Pinaceae; genus Picea; species Picea mariana. The sequence continues at coordinate 184,502 of JASDQU010011356.1, forward strand.
TCCACAATAACTAACACCTACACAAAAGAAACAATGTGACATAAATCTATAAGAATATTATCATAAGTTCTTCACCTTGTTTGCATGAGGACATTCAAATCATTAGGTTTGGGGGTGTGTCGGGCTCCATTTTTTTCATATTTTTCGTCATAGAAATACACTCATCATTACACCTTCTCCTCGCATTTCATCAATAATATATCCTTAATTCTACCACAAACCTCCATTTTTCTTTTCAAATAAATGAAATGAGATGAAGATAATATTGGTCATCTAACATCAAAAACCAAAACAACTTAAGATATTTCTTCTTATTATTACATACACATTTATGACTATTAATGCTAACAATTGCTCATAAGACTAATATTAAAAATATTATGGGGATTTAAAAAATATTTAAGGTCTTCATAATCATGCCCATAGGTAACTTGTACATCATAGTTTCATATCAAAACTTGTTATTCAAACATTCTTATCAAATAGTAGCAGGAGAGTGAATGAAACTTCTACATGTGAGGGAAAAAAATCTTATATGGAGAGGATGAACCTGGGGACTAGAGGCACCTTTAGGTCATTCTCTCATGGCCTCATCCACCACATTTAGTAATTTTTCCCATGATATGTCTTTCGACTAATCTCAATACATAAGACTATTTTTCATACGAACAATATTTTATGGGTAATCTATAAAATATCTTCAAACCCAATACCATCCCATCCACAAAAAAGGTTTTCAAAGATACTTCCCCATTCACCCATGCGAAAGATATCTATAAATTTTATCTTAAGGGTAAATATTGGGACAAGAGTCTTTGATGGAAAATGGGTGTAAGAGATTAACCCGTCAAGATATTGAAAAAAAAATTTGGCAGCGGGTATCGGCCTGTGGTGTAACTAGGAAAACCCATCAGTGTACTAAACAATCTTATGGGAAATGGGGCATTCTTCATGTGAAGGACATTTCTTAGATTTCAAAATTACCCCCTCGGAGTGCTAAATATGTTTGTTGGAAATGGGTTCTTATTTTGATGTATTTCATTATGCCTAATATATATTTATCCATATGAACAATATACTTATGTAAATCCTTAAGAAGAAGCATGCATGATTGAACAAAAGGCTAATGAACCTTATCTAATTTCCATTTGACAATGTCTGTAAGATAGTCTTAAGACCCCATCATTCATACCTAGGATGTCACTGTCCTAGATGTGGGACCCATAAGTGTAGGAGTCTAATAAACTCAAATGTGAACTTTATCAATATCACTTGAATGAAAAATATTCTCTGAGAAATTAAACAGGGATGACTGGTTTTCTATTGGTTGTCATTTATTAAAGACCACTTATCTCCTCATGTTTTCATGTTCAAGGATGAGAGGAAAACTCCCCCATAATAATTAACATGGTTTTTTGAGCATACAACTGTTAATGATTCATGAAATTGTATGTAATAAGTAATTTATGAATTTCCTTTATGCTTTTAATGTTTTAAAATTAATTTCATTTCCAAATTTACAAGAATGGATAAAGTTTAAGTTTTGGTTGTTTCTTGGGCATAACATCAATGTTTATTTCCTCTCTCATAATAACAGTGTTGATTTTGTTCTTTTAGATTTTCTTGTTCTTGTTGGCATGTTTACAGGTAGAGTATGCTTGTCATTGATGGAAAGAACAACAGTGATGTAGGAAAACTTACAGGAAGAGTGTGCATGGAAAGAACAACAACGAAGACATAGATGAGCAAGCTTGAGAATCTAAGGAGGAATAGAGCAGAGTTGCTCATAGAGCGCAAGTGTGCAGCAGGACCATTACCAAAGATCAGGAGAAAGTGTTCTTAGAAACACAAACAAGACCCAAATTCAAAAGTAAGAGTTGTAGGAACTCATGAAGTCTGAGTCTGCAATATTGATCATATCCGTTGGATTGAGGAATGTTGAGGGTCGTTGATCTGGAGAAAGTTTCAAAAATTCAGGATTTGGGAGAAGGGAGGTGAGTATTCCTCCAAAATCATGAAACGTGAAGTCCCAATAATATCTAGACCATTGGATCATAGAGGGTTGTGGGCCATCAGATCCAAGTGAAAAACATGTGCCACATCGGGAGATCCATGTCAGATAGGAACTCATGAAATCCCGAAGTGTGAAGAAGTGATCTCGACCATTGTGTCACAGGAAATCTAAGACTATTTATCTAAGGTGATTGAAGTTGAAACTACGGGAGTCAAATAAAGTAGGTTCTTTAACCTATGAAGTCACAAAACGTGAAATCATGATTTGATCACATCCATTGATCAAAGGGAAAGATCTAGACCGTTGATTTGATATGGATTATTTCAGATTTTAGGAGTTGGGAGAATCGAGGAAACTCATAGTAGAATCTCCAAAATTAGAATTCATGAAAGGATATAGGCTGTCGAATCACAGATGATTGTGGTCGCGAGTTCGGGAATTAGAACAAGGAAACAGAGCGTGAAGTCGCGAAATGCAAAAAGGAGATCTCAACCATTGAACCACGGATAGATCTAGACTGTGGGTCTGGAAAGCATAGTTTTTGAACTTAGGCTTGTGGTCATGGCCATGGTCACATTGATGAAGGTTAATAGAAGGAGCTAGTGTTTCTAGGCTCAACCTTAGAGTTTCGTGAGTTGGGAAAATCAAGGTGACTCGGAGTCAATCACCCGAAATGCAAAATCGTGAAACAACCGTTGGTTAGGCATATGGTCATCATCGATGGTCATGTGAGAGGAAGGAGATTAGACAGAAAATCTAGCATCCATGGTGTATATTTCTCAGAAAGGGAAGAAGGTGTGAAATAAATGAACGCACGAAGGTTTTATAAGTAACTACTAGAGATGGACTGATGGTAACCGCAGAAATCAATTGATTGCCTCTACTAGAGAATTAGAAGAATCTCAAGGTGATCACCAGAGGAGATGAAGATTCTCAAGGTAACTGCCAATGGAATGAAGACTCATCATAGAAACGATTGACAGATGGAAAAGCGTTGAAGACTGTAGCTGCCAGAGAAGCCAAAGAATCTCAGGAACGACCACTAATGATGAAAAGTCTCAGCATAATGACCATGGAGGAAGAACAAACTCAGCGTAATTTCCAGAGGGGACTAAGAGTTAGGTGTATGATCTGGCAGAGGACTTGGTGTGATAAATATACATAGAGAAAAGAATAAGGGGTTGCTTCTGTCGAGAGGAATTCATGTGGGTAAAAGTAGGCGGTGTGCAGCAGTTGAAAAATACAGAAGAGGCATAGAGAAGATAACTGAAATGTATATCTAAGATATGCATAGGAATCCAAGGTGTGTGAGTAGAGACAGAGAATAAGAAAAGAAATATTGAATAATAATGTGAGTAAGGAGACAATGATGTAGACAGAGCATAGCAGTGCAGTAGAACAATGATGAGACTAGTAAGGTATTGATAAATACTATATCATTGTAATAAGTCTTTGTAACAATTTTTTTATAATATAGATAGTATGATGGTGCTAGGGAGGAATGTTGTCCTCTGTGTTTCAATTGGGTGTTGGAACAAATAGAGTTTTAGCTTCCATCTGGTTGTAGCCAGAAAAACCAGGTTGGCAGGGTGGTGCAAGGGAGAACTATTATTCTTTGTTATATAGGTTGGTTCCTGTGTGACTGGAAGTTGGTGCTTCCATCCAGTTGGTGCTAGAACACTCAGGGATTTGGTGCTTCCTTCTAGTGGGTGCTAGAGAAACCAGAGATTTGGTGCTCTCAGCAAGTTGCAACTTGCAAAACAGAGGTGGTAGCCTCACAATGAGTTGGTTCTCATAAGAATGATAATGTACAAAAAATAAAGATTACTTATCATATCAAGAAGAAGAGGTTTTTCCCTTTATGAGTTTCCTCAGGAAATATTTGTCTCTGTATATTTCGTGTGTGTGATTTATGTTTAATATTCTATTGCTTGCCTCTCCACATTATTGTGATCATCATAGAGTATTCTGTAAAGATTTTAAAATAGGCATAATTGTTTAAGTACAGTGACAACTGATTCACCCTGCCCCCTCTCAATTGACCAACAATTGGTATCAGAGCTGGCCCATTTTATCTAAGGGTAGATCTTAAGAACTTAAACATGACTAGCCATGAAGGATCTTCAACCAACAAGGCCCCTTTGTTCAATGGAACAAACTTTTCCTTCTGCAAAGTTAGGATGAGAACCTACATAATGGATTTAGGTGCAGATGTCTGGGATTTGATAGAGATTGGTTATGTAAAGCCATTTGTACTAGCTAATAAGGATGACAAGCTAGAATTCAACTTCAACACTAAAGCTATGAATGTTATTCAGAGTGGGCTTGCAGAAGTAGAATTTGTAAAAGTTATACACTTAGAAATTGCCAAAGACATGTGGGACAAACTCATTAGCAGTTATGAAAGTAATGAAAAGGTAAAGGATGCCAAGATTCAAACCTACAGAGTATAGTTTGAACAACTATAGATGAAAGAAGATGAAACTATTGGAAAGTAATTTCTAAGAGTTGAAGAACTAGTAAATGCAATGAAATCTCTTGGTGAAAAAATTGAGGAAGACTCTTTAGTCCAGAAAATTTTGAGATCTCTGCTAGATAGATTCAACCCAAAGGTCTCTGCTATAGAATAACTCAATGATCTAAAATATTTGTCTTTTGATCAACTTCTAGGAACGTTGACTGCATATGAAATGAGGATAGGTAAAGATAATCCAACACTAGAGAATCTTCTTTTAAAGCAGATAAGAATGAAGAATCTGTGCCTGTTGAAGTTGAAGAAAAATTTTTGAGAATAATAAAGAAAGGACCAAGCAAGTTTCCCTTGAAGTGTTTTAACTATGGAAAGATAGGTCACTTTGCACCTAAGTGTCCACACAAGAAGAAGTATCAAAATTTTGAAGGTGAAAGGAAGTACATACCCAAGAGATTTGGTAAAAAGAAAAGTTTATGTGTAAACAATGATGACTCTTCAGAAGACATAGAGAGTGATTTTTCCTATGAATATAAGGTTAGATAATTTGTGCTTATGTCCAAAGAGGATTATGATAATCAAGACACAGGAAGTGATTTTAATTTTGAATAAGTTATGGTTGATATGGAAGGTGAACTAATCAATTCCTTAGAAGAGATTGACAGACTTAGACTCGAGAAGAGAAAACAAAAACAGTTGTTGATGCAGTTTGAAAAGAGTGGTAAAAAACCTGATGAAGACTTTGCCCTCATAAAGGTGGAGTTTTAAGAGGCAATGAAAATATAAGACATTCTAAAACAACAGTTATCAGAGATGAAGGAAAGATGTGACCCTTGGAAGAAGAGGTAGTAAAAACCAGAAAAGAGATGGAGAAATTCAAAGCATTATATCTCCAAAATATTCCAAGCAATAAAGCCTCAAAAGGCTTAACCATCGTTCTGAATCAACAAAGGAATCCAAATTTTAAAACTGGGTTGGGTTATGAAAAGGGATCAAGTTGTAGTTAGCCAAGCAACAAAGAATCCATTAAGTTTTTCAAATCTACATTCATTGACAACAACAAATATGGAGAAACAAAGGAAGATAATCAGCCACCGAGGAAGAATGAAAGGAAGAGTACCAGAACTGAATCTGTAGAACAAAGAAATCATCAGCATGGAAGAAATCGACCTACTCAAAGAAGACAATCATTTTCTATGTACAAAGGATTTTTCTATGGATATTTTTTTTTCTGTTCTAACTTTGGTCACAAAGTTGTAAAATTTTCTTTAAGATTTAGATATGAGAAATCAAAACACTCAAGGAACATATATCTACCACAACAAAGAATGAGACAGCCAAGTAACAAACAAGAAAATACTGTAAATCATGTGATGGATGGGAAAAGGACACAAGTTAAACATAACAATCGTTATGATCCCTTATTCAATGAACCTGAATGTTACATATTCCATAATTATGGACATAAAGCTATAGACTATCACTTATGGAACTATGAATCAGATCTGAGTCCCTCTGATGAAAATGTCAAGGTTTGGAAGAGGAAAGAAAATGATAAGTGTGTATTAGTGCTATCATCTCAAAGACAAAAGAACCCCTGGTATATTGACAATGTATGCTCCAGACATATGACGGGAGACAAAAGTAAGTTTTTGTCTCTAAGTGAAAGTAAATCTGGAAATGTAACTTTTGGAAATGACACTCCTAGTAAAATCAAGGGTAAAGGGATGGTGAGTTTTAGTAATGGTAAAGGAAAATCCCAGGATGTTCTGATTGTATATGGGTTGAAACATAATTTTCTCAGTGTAAGTCAAATGTGTGACAGAGGATGTGAAGTGGTGTTCACTTCCAAGGATTGCAAGATAAAGTCTGTAAACTAAGGACAAGTGGTGGCCAAAGGCACAAGGATGGATAATAATGTGTATGTGATAAAAGAAGATAGAGAAGAGTGTCATCTAAGAAAACATGATGAAAGATGGTTATGGCATAGGAGACTTGGACATATAAACTTTGACCACTTAATCAAGCTCAAAATCTTGAGGCAGTGAAAGATCTTCCAAGAATATCGAAGCCACAAGACTCTATGTGTAAACCATGCCAGGTAGGAAAGCTAACCAAGACATAGTTCAAATCCAAGATCTCTACTTCAACAGAGAAACCACTCCAATTAGTTCATATGGATCTATGTGGACCATCAAGATAGGAAGTCACAGTGAAGGAAAACTACTTTATATTGATCATTGATGATTACTCTAGACTTACTTGGGTTTCTTTTCTCAATGAAAAAGATGAAGAATTTGAGAAATTTAAAATATTTAAGGCTTTAACTGAGAATCAAACATGCAAGAGGTTAAAGGAAGTAAGGTCGGACGGAGGAGGATAATTTATGTCAAGTGATTTCATGGAATTCTATGATAAACATGGCATCAAGAGAGAATACACAATCCCAAGAACTCCATAACAAAATGGAGTGGTTGAGAGGAAAAATAGGATAGTTCAGCAAATGGCCAGGTCAATGATGAATGAGAAGAACATTGTTCAAACTTACTGGGTAGAAGCAATACACACAACAACCCATATTCTTAACAAATCTCACCTCAGACCACATAGTAACATGACACCTTATGAACTGTGTTATGGAAGACCTGCTTCGATAAAAAACTTCAAAGTATTTGGGAGTAAGTCCTACATAAAGAATAATAATGAAAACCTTGGTAACTATGATGGAAGGGATGATGAAGGCATATTCTTAGGATATTCTACCAACAGTAAAGGATACATATGCTTTAATAAACGATTGCACAAAGTAGTTTATTGCATTGAATTAAAGGTTGATGAAGGAGTCCCAGTAAGAGAGGTGAGAAATATTGAATCAAAAATAGAGGATATAGGTGAAGTTGAAGATGAACAGGTCCAAGAATCAGAACAAGAAGACTCTGAGTCAGATGAAGATGAAAATACTCAGGCAGACTCAAATCAGCAGACAACGTCAAATCCTTCCTCCAGAATTACTCAAAAGAATCACCCTGCCAGTCAGATAATTGGTGAGAAAGAAAAAGGTGTACAACCCAAGATAAGAATAATAAAACACATTGATCAATCACATATAGCCTTCATATCCATGGTGGAACCCAAGAACTTCAATGAAGCCAGTGAAGATGAAAATTGGTTAAAATCAATGAATGTGGAACTGGATCAAATTGAGAAGAACAATACTTGGGAACTTGTTCCTAGACTTGTAGATAAGAATGTAATTGTGATCTAGGTGGATATTGGTGGCCACCCACCTTTTCCAACTGGCTCAAAACAGGTTTTTGGCAATTCTGGTAATTTACTATTTTTAGCAGGTTTTAACTTCTCTGGCCATTTTGGGGCACTAAATGATGTTTTTTGGGAAAACAGGTTTTCAATATTAAAGTTGATTCGATATCTCACCTAAAATGAATCTCCTTGATGATACCTTTCCAACAGACTATCATACACCTAAAACAAAGATCGTATGCAAAAGTTACGACTCCGAGAAGTTAATGTACGAACTTACCCAAACGGGGCCCACATGAATTTTGGTGATTCATGTCCTAGGGTTAGGTTTTTGGATGTCTAGGGTTTTTGGCATTCCTGTTTATTGTAAGAAGGATTTCAAAGCCTCATTGTAATCATCTTCTTGTGAATGGGAGTAGACATCACATCTCTTCTCAGAGATAAGCTGCCACCATTCTAGTGAGTCTTTCACTCTGTATTTTATAGTCTTTGTACATTTCTTTCATTAATAGAAATCGTGTATTATTGTATATCCATGTTTATGGTTTCATATATGATATACTTATGTTATATTACTGAATATTTGCGATATCTCTGTGAATTTCTTTATTATATCTCCACTCTCATTTCATGTTGAAAATAATCCGGATCAAATTGGCTCCAAATGGGTGTTTAAGAATAAAATAAATGAACAAGGAAAAATTGTTAGGAATGAAGCCAGATTGGTCTGTAAAGGTTATGCACAAGTTGAAGGACAATATTTTGATGAAAATTTTGCACCGGTAGCAATATTGGAAGCCATCAGAATGGTTCTGGCCTATGCCTGCCATAAGAACTTTAAGGTATACCAGATGGATGTTAAGTTAGCCTTTCTAAATGTAGACCTAGAAGAAGAAGTATACATGGAGAAACCTGAAGGATTTTCACTGCCAGATACTCATAACCAGGGATGATTTTAAGGATGGAAATTTATTTTAAAATGTAGAAACCTTGCGAATCTTACTAATCCTTCATATGCCAAGTATAAAATGTTTGGCTATATTTTTGTAAAAATATTCAAGTTTCTAAGGATTTTATATAGTTTGTATAAAATTTTGGCGATTTTTAAGGTAAAATCATTTTACCCTATAGAATTTGGGTGAATCGTTTTTAGAATAGCGAATCTTGTTTTGGTAAAAACCTTGGAAAATTAGCCCATGAGAGAAATTTAGCCCCTAAAATCATCCCTTCTCCTAACTATGTCTGTAAGTTGAAAAAATCTTTATATGGACTGAAACAGGCACCACGAGCTTGGTATCATAGACTGTACAAATTTCTATAGGAAAAAGGGTTCAAGAAAGGTACTGTTGACAGTAATCTATATATAAAATATGAAGGTGATGATTTATTAGTCGTTGTGGTTTATGTAGATGAAACTATCTTTGGATGCACTAATGACCTTTTAGTTCAGTGGTTTTCTAATTCAATGCAGACTGATTTTGAGATGTCCATGATAGGAGAACTTTCATATTTTCTTGGTTTACGAATCAATCATAGTTTTGCAGGGATATTTATCTCTCATGAATAGTATTTTAAAGAGATGTTAAAGAGGTTTCATATGGAATATTCCTCTCTAGTTGGTAAACCTATGGTTGTTGTTTGCAAGCTCAGTAAAGATTATATTTCACCTGGTGTTGATCAAAGAACATATCGATGAATGATAGGCAGTCTTATGTACATCACAACATCCCGTCCTAATATAATGCAGGTTGTTGGAATGGTAGGTCGTTATCAGTCTTCCCCTAAACAAATTCATTTAGCAGTTGTCAAGAGATATTCAAATATTTGAAGGGTAAAATGACTTATTGTCTTTGGTATCCTAGAAATCAGAACTTACAATTAACTGCATATTCAGATGTTGATTGGGAAAACTATTTGGATGAGAGAAAGAGCACCTATGGAGGTGCATTCCTCATAGGTGATTCGTTAGTACTATGGGTTAGTAAAAATCAAGGATCTATCTCGTTATAAAATACAAAGACATAGTACGTTGCTTCTGCTACTTGCTGCACTCATATTTTATGGATGTTACAAACACTTGCATATTTGAAGGTAACTTATACTGACCCAATTCCAATTCATTGTGATAACACTAGTGCCATTAGTGTCTCAAAGAATCTTGTTCTCCATTCAAAGAAGAAACATATCCCAATAAAGCATCATTTTCTCAAAGAGTAGGTTACAAACAAACCTGTTCAACTCAATTACATTCCTTCCACAGAATAAATCGCAGACATCTTTACTAAACCCCTAGCTAAGAAACCTTTTGAATATATTTTCTAGAAGTTGGGCATGACCCCTTTATAAACCTAAGAGATTCCATCCTATCAGGGGGAGTATGTATTGGTTGAATATATTATACCTCCGCACATTACTGCAACTTCTCAAGGGGAGCATGTTTTCTTTGACATTGATGTCAAAGGGGGAGAAAAGGTCTGGTCTGAATGTTATAGTTGGACGTCTAAGCATAATAGTGTAGTCGTTTAGGGTTGCCATTAATGCCAAAGGGGGATATTGTTGGCATCTTTACAGGCAGAGTGTGTTTGTCATTAATGGAAAGAACAACATTGATGTAGGAAGACTTATAGGTAGAGTGTGCATGGAAAGAACAACAACGAAGACACAGATGAGGAAGCTTGAGAAGCATAGGAGGAATAGTGTAGAGTTGCTCACAGAGCACAAGTGTGTGCCAGGACCATTACCAAATCTTAGAAGAAAGCATTATCAGAAAGACAAACAAGACCCAAATTCAAAAGTAAGAGTTGTAGGAACTTGCGAAGTCTGAGTCCATAATATTGATCACAACCATTGGATTGAGGAAGGTTGAGGGTCGTTGATCTAGAGAAAGTTTCAGAAATTCGAGAGTCGGGAGAAGGAAGGTGAGTAATCCTCCAACTTCTTGAAACATAAAGTCCTGATAATATATGGACCATTGGATCAAAGAGGGCTTTGTGTTATCACATCTAGGAGAAAAACATGTGTCACGTGGGGAGATCCACATCAGATAGGAACTCATGAAATCGCGAAGTGAGAAGAAGTGATCTCGATCGTTGTGTCACGGGAAATCTCGGACCATTGATCTTAGGTGATTGAAGTCATGAGTATGAGAGTCGAAGAAAGGAGGTGCTCTAAACTATGAAGTCATAAAATGAGAAATCATGATTTGATCACAGTCGTCGATCAAAGGGAAAGATCTAGACCGTTGATCTGATATGAAGTATTTTGGATTTCACGAGTTGGGAGAATCGAGGCAACTCGTAGCAGAATCTCTGAAATGTGAAGTCACGAAAGGATATGGGTCATGTGATCATATATGATCGTGGACCGTTGATCCAATGCAATCGAGATTTCGAGAATCAGAAGAAGGAAAGTGAGACAGCCTTCGACATCGTGAATTGCAAAGTCATGAAACGTGAAAAGGAGATCTCAACCATTTAACCATGGAGAGATATAGATCGTGGATCTGGAGAGCATAGTTTTTTAAATAAGGCATGTGGTCATGGAAATGGTCACATTGATGAAGGTTAATAGAAGGAGATAGCATTGATAGGCCCCACCTCGGAGTTTCAGGAGTTGGGAAAATCGAGGTGACTCGCAGTCGATCACCCGAAATGCGAAATTGCAAAATGAATGTTGGTTAGGTGTATGGTCATCATCGATGGTCATGTGAGAGGAAGGGGATTATCTATAAAATATAGCACACACTGTGTATATTTCTCAGAAAGGGAAGAAGGCGTCAAATACATGAGCGCACAGAGGTTCTCTAAGTAATTTATATAGACAGACTGATGGTAAATGCAGAAATCGACTAATTACATATACCAGAGAATTTGAAGAATCTCAGGGTGATCACTAGAGGAGCTGAAGAGTATTGAGGTAATTGCTAGTGGAATGAAGACTCATCATAGAAATGATTGACAGATGGAAAAGCGTCGAAGACTGTAGGTGCCAGAGAAGCCAAAGAATCTCAGAAATGGCCACTAATGATGAATAGTCTCAGCATAACGGCCATGGAGGAAGAACAAACTCAGCGTAATCGCCCGAGGGGACTAAGAGTTAGGTGTATTATCTAGCAGAGGACTTGGCATGATAAATATATATAGAACAAAGAAGAAGGGGTTGCTTTTGTGGAGAGTAATTTATGCAGGTAAAAGTGGGCGGTGTGCAGCAACTGAAAAATACAGAAGAGGTGTAGCGCAGAGAACTGAAATGTATATCTGAGAGAGGTAGAGGAAGCTAAGGTGCGCGAGTAGAGACAGAGCAGAAGAATAGAAATCTTGAAGAATAACATCAGTAGGGAAACAATGATGTAGACAGAGCATAGAAGTACAACAAAACAACGATGAGACTGGTAAGCTATTGATAAATACTGCATCATTGTAATAAGTCTTTGTAATGAAGTTTTTATAATCTATGTGGTAGGGTGGTGCTAGGAAGGACTGTTGTCCTTAGTGTTTCAAGTGGGTTCTTGGACATAAGAAGTTGTAGCTTCCATCTGGTTGTCGCCAGAGAAACCAAGGTGGCAGGGTGGTGCAATAGAGAACAATTATTCTATGTTATACAGGTTGGTGCTTGTGTGACTGGAAGTTGTTTCTTCCATCCAGTGGGTGTTGGAACACTCAGGGAGTTGGTTCTTCCTTCGAGTGGGTGCTAGAGAAACTAGAGAGTTGGTGCTCTCAGCAAGTTTCATCTTGAAAAACAGAGGTGGTCGCCTCACAATGAGTTGGTGCTCATAAGAATGATAATGTATAGAAAATAAAGGTTACTTATCATATCAAGAAGAAGAGGTTTTTCTCTTTATGGTTTTCCTCAGGAAATATCTGTTTCTATATATTTCATGTGTGTGATTGATGTTGAATATTATATTGCTTACTTCCCCACATTATTGTGATAATCATCGAGTATTTTGTAAAGAGTTTAAAATGGGCATAATTGTTTAAGCACAGTGACAACTAATTCACCCCCCCCCCCAAGTTGACCAACAGTTCCGGTATTGTTGGTACAGAAACCAGTAGGTTCATGTACCAACAGTACAAAAATTTAAATATTTTTTGAGGGTACTTTTTGCATGATATTTTCATGAGCTCTAAGCTTTGGCATACTTCATTTCCCTCCGTCAGTCAATATGCATTGGTTCCACATATTCCTCTTTCAACTTGAAACTATTTTTTGTGCTAATAAGAGTTTGCATGAGGACATGCAACCCAACAGGTCTGGGGGAGAGAGAGACATAAGGAATCTCAACATATCAACATTCATCAACACTCTCCTATATCTCTAGCAACACTTAGTATTCCTCGGCTTAATCTTCAGTTTCAACCACCATGCACTCCCATTAATCTTCAACTTCATCTTCAAATTTCAGCAGTCTACATCATAATTCTATAGACATCGCGTATTGTTCTGGAGAGTTTCCACTTCAACATGCATTAGAGCTCAAAGAAAGGGTAACTTGAGGTAAAACTGGTAGAAATATTTTTAATTTACTGAGAACTTCGAAAACATGATACCTAACCACTATTACCCACTCCACACTCTACTATGCATTATCACAACTACTCAGTAAACCCTCCATCTTTACTCCACTTGTCATAATGAACAATATACTCTAATGATAAGACCAAGTAATGAAAAGGAAATATGTGGTATAAAAATACAAAGCAACATTTATAGTGTCTTCTCTTTGTACATCATAAAACATTCTTAAGTCATCCCAAAGAGGATGAAATCATCGTTTCCTATCCAAACAAAGAACCACAAAGTAAATATTGGTCTTAAAATTGATGTAATATATACATTATAAAGGCGTCCAAGTTCATACGACCACCATCACCATTAGTTTATAAACCATTCTCCACATGCACACCATTCACCATCACTCTGATACCCCATCCATTGTTTGTCCTCCATTTTTATGATAATTTTGTTTCTCCGTTTAAAATTCAATCTATGATAGTTTCCAAAGTGTCTCTCCACAAGAACTAACACCTACATAAAAGAAACAATGTGACATAAATTATAAGAATATTATCATAATTTCTTCACCTTGTTTGCATGAGGACATTCAAATCCTTAGGTTTGGGGGTGTGTCGGGCTCCAGTTTTGTCATATTTTCCATCATACAAATACACTCATCATTACACCTTATCCCCACTTTTAATCAATAATATATCCCTAATTCCAACACAAACCTCCATTATCTCCTTTTATTCATCCTATGTGGTTAATACATAATTTTCCATATTTTTAGTGAATAAAAGGATGATTATATAATAGTTTTGTTGATGATGGTTTAATCCTATGTTTTTATATCTAAAAAATATGTTCTCGTACTATTCCCACACTGGAAGTCATTTGGTACCCACACTGGAGGTCATTTGGTACCCACATTGGAGGTCATCCAATACTCACACTCTAAGTCATCTGGTACCAGAAGGTTGTACAAGCATCTGGTACCTACACGGTCATCTAGTACTCACACTCCAAGTCATCGGGTACCAGAAGGTTCTATAGTCATCCAGTACCTGCACAGTCATCTAGTAATCACACTCCATGTCATACGAAACTCAATATTCATACCATATGGTACCATAATGTTACAGAAACCATATGGTACCAGAATGTTATAGGTCATCCGGTACTAGCATCAACAATCATCGAGTACTAGACTATAGTCAAAAATTTGGAATGCTTCTAAAGGAAAATCTAGCACATCAGTTTTGTCCAGAATGACGTGGACATATAGAAACTTGAGTTAGAATTCACCCAGATCACATGTGTGGACCTCCAGCTTAGGCGGAATGATTCTTCCAAACCTAGTGAAAATCTCAAAAAGCCAACTTGCGCCTCAATTTCTGTGCAGATAGTATCATATCTTGAAATTATACGATATGGGTTTTGTCTAGAATGTGGAAAATTGAGTAACCCATGGGATGTTTTTCAAAATTTGAATTGTTTTGGAAGAAATCGATGGATCTCTAACTCAAATCTGCCCAAATTGTTGAAAAACCCATATTTTTGTGATTTTGCTCTAAAATTTGTAAAATTAGTTTTAATCAAAATATTAGTTTGGGGGATTTGATTCTATAATTTCCCCTTGGATTTCAAGTATAAATGATATCCTCATAAGGCCGAGGAGGATCCATTATTATCATGAAAGTTTTGTAAATGAGAGATTTATTCTTGTGAGAAAGCTTTAAGGAGCTGTTAGCCATGTAAAAGCAGATTTTTTGATCTCAATGAAGAATTAATCATTGCTGCAACATTGGACACCATATCCAATTGATATGAGTATTTTTAGAAGTAGTAACCTCCTGGGAAGGGCCCCTTATAGTGGTAAGTGTTGTTGTATTTTATTTTCTTTGTATATTAGCATCACATTTAGTTTATTTTCTTCTTGCATTATTATATAGTTTGAAATTCATATATTGTGTGTTTCAATTCTGCAATTAGTTTGTATTCTGCAAAATGATTTGTAATAGATAAAACTCAAATCAACACCCTCTCACTCAAGGCATTGGTACATTACAGTTTTAGTTCAATTTCTTTCTATATGCTTTCAATTTATGAATTTTCATGCTACTCTGTCTCTGAGTTTAATGAGTACTTGACCAACAGTTAAATTGCTTCACACATCGCTTTAATTTTGTATTTTCTTATCTGATCACTCTACCAGTTCTTTGTTGCTAGAATTTCTACAAAGATACACTTTCCAATTAGCTCTCAAACTACCTCCAATCACTTCCATAAACCCACACAATCCCACATCCAATCATCATAAAGAGTACTTTGTTTCTGGTGTCTCTTTTTCAGCCAACACA
This sequence comes from Picea mariana, assembly GCA_032191745.1. NCBI lineage: Eukaryota > Viridiplantae > Streptophyta > Pinopsida > Pinales > Pinaceae > Picea > Picea mariana. Next base: position 200,106 of record JASDQU010011356.1, read on the forward strand.
TTATTTTAAACCAAAGATCTTGATGCCTATTCCATTATCTACACATCTACCATTGAATTGCCTTTTAATTTCTTTGCTTCATTGATCAAATTTCCCTTTCAAATATTCATCCCAATTCATTCATTACACCTTCCTTTCATCTGTGTCAAAACATATTAAAACATAACTTTAGTATTTGTTTGAACATTTTCATTTACACATATACATTAAAACAAAAAAACATATATTTTAAAGTGCATTTATTATTCACAAATATATGTGTGTTTTCTTCTTATTATTCTTACTATAGAACACCTTTCCACTCCTTTATTATATCCTTCGTGATTTGATATCATTCCTTGTTTCGTTGAATGTTCTCAAGCGCCATAACTAAATGAACATCAATCCAAGATTCCACTTTGTATTTCGGCATTGCCATTCTTTTCCATTCCTTTTCATTGTTTTCCATGCTTTTTGATTGTAATCAATGCATTTGATTGAGGACAAAGTTTGAGTTTAGATATCATTTCATATTACCTAGTTTTTAGCCATTTAATTATCTTTTTAATCACTACTGGAATCCATTAAAGGACATACAACTTAAGTAATATACTCATGATTAATCACACGAACATCACCCTCAATGCATGAAAGACTATGATCTAACCCTTTATAGAACTAGCTTATTCATGTGTCCCAGTGATGAATCCTTAGTGTTTATCTCCCACATTTTACATTTAAATTCTGCAGTGTGGGTTTGAAGATTGTTTTGAATTCTTTAGATTAGGCTAGACTATGCTCGAATATTTCTTTTCATGTTCTTTCACCTTGAAGATCACGATCACTGGTTGATAATTTAATGTGGGAATTAATAGTTCATTTATTTATCCCCACATGTACAGTACTTTCTTCAATATGTACACTTTGTATTCTTTACCTCTGATTTTGAATCCTAGTGGTTGATCGAAAAAAGTGTCTTCCTCTAAAATTCCATTTAGAAACGTTGATTTAACATCCATTTGATAGACTGGCCATTTGTTTTGGGCTACAATTGCTAAAACTACTTTGACAGTATCCAAATGTGCTACTGAAGAAAATGTTTCTCTATAGTCAATATCGTGTTGTTGAGAAAACCCCTTTACTACAATTCTTTCCTTGTGATTCTCTACTTTTACTTTCTCATTGATATTTTTCTTATACTCCCATTTAAGTCCAATGATGGTTTTACCTTTATGGAGATCTACAAGATCCCATGTGTTGTTTGTTTCAATTCCTTCAATTTCTACATTCATTGTATGAACCCAATTTTATTCCTTGACTGCTTCTTCAAAATATATTGGTTAACAATATAACAAAGAAAAATGGTTTTTGATCCATGTCATCATTATGCTCATAAATTTATCTGAAGATTCTTGTTTTTTTGTTCCTTAAATTTGTTATAGTGGGGTCTAAATCATTACTAGAAGAATAAGAATAAGTGTGCTTTGTTTCTTTTCCTTGGTCTTGTATTTTATATCTTGGAAGTCTTGGTGGAGAAGCTTGTGGTCCTATAGCTTCCACCTGTTTATATTCATGTATAGAAGGAATATGATCTAAAATTATTTCATTTGTTTGGTTATACCAAAATTTATCTTCTTGTAATTTAAAATATTTTCTTACTATCAACTTCTTAGTAACATGATTCTACAACCTATATGATTTAGAATGCTCACTATATCCAAAAAATATACATTTTTCACTTCTATCATCAATATTTCTCCCCATCTCTTGAGGAACATGAGCATAAGACACAACCAAAAACTTTAAAATGAGAAAGACTAGATTTCATACCCCTCCAAACTTCTGGACAGACTCGATTTTTCATATTGTTGGTTGGTGAAAATTTTAAAATATAAACTGAGCATGCCATTGCTTCACCCTAGTATTCATTTGACATATTTTTGGACTTCAACATACTTATGTCCATATTCATTATTTTCAAATTCTTCCTTTCAGTTACTACATTCTGTTGTGGAGTGTATCTTGTTGTAAACTATCTCTTGATCCCATGCTTCCTACAATATGTTGCAAATTCTTTGGAATCATACTGACCTCCTCGATATAATCTGAGTACTTTGATGTAATTCCTACTCTGTTTCTTTTCGATAGATTTCAATTCTCATAATTTTTCAAATGTCTCTGATTTGTACTTGAGAAAATACACCCAAGCTTTCCTATTAAAATCATCAATGTGTGTTATAAAATAAAATATTTCTCCTATTGATTGAGTTTGTATTGGACCAAAAAGGTATGTATACACCAACTTCGGGTGTTTTTTTTCTCTGCGGGAAGCATTGAGAAAACTCTCCCTTTGGTGTTTGGCCAAAATACAACTCTCACAAGAGTTTTTTGGTTCATTTATAATGGGAAAACCTTTGATCATAGACTTCTTTTGTAAAAGAATGAGACTACTAAATGGTAAATGACCATATCTAAGATGCAACAACCAAGTCCCATCTAAGATTGATACATTTTGGGCATATGACTATGACAAAGGAACATTTCTCAATATCAAAGGAAAAATTCTGTTTTTGGTCATTTGTAATATAGCTATGATATTCTTACTGGGTGGTTTGTCCAAGATTATACACTTGGAACCTCAAAAAATGACCCTATAAACATGTTCATTTATCCAGGATACACTCATTAGATTATGTATAAGACCAGGTATATAATAATCATCATGAATATCCTTCTTTTCATCTTGCTTGGTCAATACAAAAACTACACCCTTGTCTAAAACTTTCTTTTGAAAATCACATCCCAATTTAATTTGAGATGTGACAGATCTATCTACACTAGAAAAAAAATCTTTGTTACCTGTCATATGATTGTTGCAACCATTATCCAACAGCCATAGATCATGGATATTGATTGCTTCTTCTTTGACTTGACATGAGAAGAACATTGATTGATAAGTTCCTTCTTTAGTGTTGGTAACATTTTCTCTGCCCCTATTCAAGTATGCTTTCTTCTTTCTACACTCACTTTCAAGTGACCAAATTTCGAGCAATAATAACACTAGATCCTTGATTTGTCAATCCACCTTGACTTATTGAAAGTTTTTCCTCTCCCCCTTTGGTTCTGAGAGTATCTATGTGGTTGTTATGACTGTTCACTTTGTTATGGATGTTTTCAATTTGACCTCTCTCCTATTTGAGAGTGTCCTTTTCCTCATTTTACTCTCCTTCTATTCCCTTGACATCTAACTATGCTTATGGAGTCTTGAGACTGAAATGTGTTCTCCAAATATTGAGTATTTAGACATAACCTATTCTCATGAGTTAAAAAATATCCCATGAGTTCTTCAACCGTCAGTGTTGACAAATATTTCATCTCTTCTATGGCGACCATGACCATATTAAACTTACCAGGAAGGATTTGAAGTACCTTCTCAATGACCTTTGATCTTGAATGTCTTCTCCATGTGTGCACAATTTATTGATGATGCTCATGACATGGGTCATAAAATGATCCACAAAATATGAATCCTTCATCTGAAGAGTCCCAAAAATCTTCCCGAGTGTCTGCAACTTTGCATTGTTGATTTTATCTATACCTTGATAGGAGATTTAGAGAGTATCCCAAGCCTATTTTGCATGATTTGTTGCTGCTACTTGTGGGGAAATATATTCCTATAACTCTTTTTGGATGAGCCATAGAACTTTGTTTTCCTTTTTCCTTAGTTCTACGACAACATTTCTCTGTGCATTTTTCATTTCTTGTAGATACATCGGATTTGGTTTCTTGAACCCTTTAACTATTACATCCCAAAAATATTGAGACCAGGGGAAATTTTCATCTTAATGGACCATACATCATAATTATTACTTGTTACAATTATTCCATGTGATAGTGTCAAATTGATACTAGATTCCATGGATCTAAAACTCGCAATCATTACCCTCTTTCTAATGTAAATGTTGACCAAAAAATGATAAAATTCTTTTTTGGGTTTACAATACAGTTGATTTTTTGAATTTTTTTTGGGTTTAACGATCATTCTAACATTTTTCTCTCATTACAACTCCTCACATATCACAAGACCCTTAATCACCCCCTACTCATTAATGACTACTAAAAAATTGTATGGATTGGATTGCATGAGACTGATATGTTGTTGAGCCAATTTTTATTTCATATTTTAAAAAAGTGTTATCATGTATGGTTGTTAAAGAAACTATTTTCTAATCAATTATGCATACATGAATGGGTTTTTTAAGCAAAAGGTTGAAAACTGAGACCCACCATGCCCCTGACAAAGGAAAATCCACTACTCCCCCTTCCTCACCTTCAAATGATTTTGATAAATATGTGTCTTCTCGCATGCATTTGAGGGACGATTGTTCTCATGTGATCAGTGACAATAGGCCTAAAGGCTCAGCACAACCAAAGGAAAATTCAGAGAGATAAAAAGGTGATAGTAGAAACAAGGGAAATATTGCATCTCATAGTGGAAAATATGGATTTTAAGTTTTATTTTATTTATTGTTGATGATAGTTGACTTCAGAGTTTTTGAACAACATGTTTTTTTTTTTTTTGGATATATGAGTAATATAGTTTTTTGAAAATAATTTCAAATATCAATGAGATAAATTGCCAAACATGAATGTGATGATGGGAGTCACAAGGAGAGATGATTTTGCTTAATTAACTAGTTATGTTATGATTGTTAAGAGATAAAGGGGAGTCACAAGGGGTCCCACCTACTAGTTATTATTTATTTAAAACCCTTATTATGATTCATTACTTTTTCCCATAACTAAAAAGTTGGTTGAGTTTTTAGTTAACTTGACCAATGAAGTAGTTCAACTACTTCAACCAATTCTAATTTGCTTAAAGACAAAAGGAAAGGGAGGAACACGAGATAGAAGGAGAAGCATACTAAGGTTTTCTCTTTGAGTTTTGTGTTGAGATAGTTCGATTTTCATTCATTGCTTAATTTATCACCAACCTAATTATTTTTTGTGATAGAAGGGTCTTACTGTAGATAGCAAGATTCATGGATGAATTACATCATTCAGAAACTTGTTTTTCATAGGTGTTGATCTATATTTGATATTTTGTGTAGACTTGTTTGTTTTCATGACTGACAGAGGCTATTGTGCAGAGTCTAGTGAGCAACAATCTTTGGCAAGTTGATCCGGATTTTAGAGTTCAATTTTTGTTTTTCTGTCAGAGGTCCTTTTGTATGTTTCATCGGGGATGTCTAATTTTGACTTTGGTCCAAAACTTCTTTACGAAATTTTGTAAAAAGAATGACTCCTTGATGAATTGGAATGAAATAAAGGATTGATTTATGTCTCATCTATCTTGATTATAGAATTGGTGTCTTTACTTCTGTCTCTATATTTATTTCAACATCTGTTATGTTCATAAAAACACATAAATAATGAAAATTTCAGCAAGCTTTTATTTATAAAAACCAGCCTAAGCACTTGTAATCAATACTTGTGAGTTAGGATATTAATTTTGATGGCTATAAAAATAGGGTGATATTCCCATCTATTTTTCTTTAGCCAAGAAAAATATAAAAATGCTTGAGTAATATTATTTCATATCTTTTCCTCAACACACTCCACAATTAAAGCATAATTTATTGATTGTTGGCTAATTGTGTGAGAAAACTTATAAGGTGGTGTTTGAAAATCAATAGTGTACAATTTATGATAAGAATAGAGGAAACAAGGTGCTTCCACTTGTGCCTATGTCAAATAATAGGATGTTCCCATTGATGTTTGGAAAACATAACGACCATCTTTCCAATATGGCATATGAAGGAAAAAGTTGGTTGAGGCATCTCAGGTATGGACATTTGAATTTTCATAGTCACATCAAAAGAATTAGCGTATGGTTTTCCTAAGGTTCAAGAATAGAAGGATATTTGTGAAGGATGTGCTAAAGGAAAACATGCAAGAGAGAAATTTTCAAAAGGAAATGCATTGAGGGCCCATTATCCACTTCATTTAGTTCATTGAAACATTTGTGGTCCTATGCAGATAAATATTTTAGGTAAGTCATCATATTTTATTAATTTGATTGATGATTACTCATGAAAGTGTTGGATTCATTTTTTGAAGACTAAGGACAAAGCCTTTGATACATTCAAGAGGTTTAAAGCCCTTGTGGAAAATGAAAGAGGTTGCAAAATCAAGTGCTTAAAGACTTTTTATCCCCCAATTTTAGGGATAACTCAGATAGTATATCTCGAGGCCCATGGGTTGTAAACATGGATTATCGAGAGCCATATCGACTTGAACATGGCCCTAGAGGGCCCATGTTTTCTCTCTTTTAGTGCCTCCACTTTTTCAGCAACAACAACAACATCCATCACCTCGGCTTGATCCTGTATCAGAGATGGTTCCTGCTCCATGAGGTAATGAGTCTTGGTATCATGGTATGTGTCACTTTGATCTTCAAAACCTTTGAATATGTGCATTTAATTCCTTTTGTTTCTAACAAGTGCTTGGATATTATACTTATCCACTTGACCATGTCTGGGGGGAATGACATGATGCCCTAGAAGTCCTGTGCCCATAGGTTTTGAGTTTCCACTGGGGGGATTTATGAAAATTCATCGTTTGCTCCCATCAGACTTGCCAGTTTCCATCATACTTCCAAGTCATCCATCCCATTTCATTGGTCTGGGCATTGGGTTGGCCAATCATTCAAGGGTTGCACCTTGCCTTGTGGGAAGAGGGGGATAAAGGCCCAGAAGGTAAAAGAAAGATGGAAAAAGATAAAAGCCTAAAAATAAATCCTCGAGATGATTCACCCAGGGATCCCCAAGAAAGCAGTAAAAATCTTCTCAACAAGAAACAAGAGGGACCCATAAAAAATAATAAAAACAAGACCTAGTCAAAGGATAGGGGGTCTCATAACGAGCCAACTTATTAGGTCCATGGGAATCTAGCAGTGTGACACTACTAGAAGTTGGTCACCACGCTAGGGTAGTGGCTCTTGGTTTCATGACCAAGAGAAAGGGTGTCTCATCATGAGCCAACCTTCTCATTTCCGTGAAAATGTTTGTGGGTAACATTGCCACCATTGGTCACCACACTAGGGCAGTGTCCCCTGATTATCTTCTTGAAAGAAAAATAAATAAAGAAATAAGAATAAAAGGCATGAATGGGCTTGGAAACATTTTCATCTAGGACAGGAGAAACTGGCCTTCTACAAAGGCACCCACAGGTAAGCCTTGCATTTCCCTGCTATCAGTGCACCCATTGTCAGGACATCTTGTATCCACCTCATCCATATAACATGAATTGGATTTGATATCTTCCGAAAATATCCCATATCCAGTGGACACTTGACCAATAGGATGCCTTGTCACTTCTCCCAAACATGCCTTGCATATTTGTTTAATGTCTTTGAGCACTAGAATGGGTAGAAGGGGTTTTATGAACATGTCTAATAAAATTGATGATTGGATGTGATTGACATTTATATGATCCCTGTGACTAGTGAGCCCATGGAGGGCATGCCTGTTGATGTGAAAGATCATACCCGATAGAGCGATACCATATGTTGGACAACTA
>JASDQU010011357.1:4508-24884 GCA_032191745.1 Picea mariana
GCCCCTCTTAACCTATATAAGCAGGCTCTATGATGGTGGAAAGGGAGAAGAATTGTTAGTATGAAACCTATGATCTTGGAGGAAACACACAATCAGCCAAAGGAGAGTGATCAATGAAGCTGTTGTTATCCAGGTTGTGGATCTTTCAGGAAAGGGTTAGACGAAGAGGACTTGACGAAGTTGTCGCATTCGCATCTACGATTGTAAGTACTGTTGTCGTTATTCTCATCAATATGACACGCCTGGCCTGTTTCTTTCTAGTTTGTGTCTAATGTCACATGAACTTATCATTAATTGATAGATCTATTTTCAAGCTAATATCAATAGAGTAGGAAGTGGTTGTATCTTGTTTGTCTGCAGAACTCAGTGAGGAGCAAAGGATTGGAGCGCAACTTGGAGCGTGCAGGGACAAACGTCGATAAAAAGGTACTTCTGTCATCCTTCCTTCTCATGTTTTAGTTTAGATAGATTTGAAAGGAAGTCAGTGTCCACGTTAAGCATTTTCTGTCTTAGAGTTAGGGTCAAGCTCTTTGAGGCAATCTACCTATCCGCAGGGAGATTTTCCTACAACACACGCAATAAGAAGTGGATAAGGATATTCAGGAGTTACCCACAGGCAAGGCTCCAGGTTCAAATGGTTTCACAACAGACTTCTTCCGCTCTTGTTGGCTAATTTTGAGGGAGGAAGTGTGGCAGCTGGTGGAGGAATCTCGCAGCTCAGGCAAAGTTCTTCTAGCACTAAATGCCACTTTCCTCACCCTAATATCCAAAGAAGAAAGAGTCAAAAATCCAAAAAACTTCATACCTATCGCTCTTTGCAACGTGATCTACAAAATCATATCCAAGGTAATATCTCTAAGACTCAAGCCAATTCTACCCTTCATTATCTCCAAAGAAAAATCAGGATATGTTGAAGGAAGGAAAATCATGGATAGTGTCATACTTTTCCATCAAATCATTCACTCTCTCAAAAGCACTCGTACTCCAGTTATGCTTCTAAAACTTGACCTTTCAAAATATTTTGACAAATTAATCTGGCAATACATGAAAGCACTCCTATTGGATTTTGGTTTCAACAAGGATTGGATCTCTGGGATAATGAACCTCATTTCCTAAACCTTTTTCTCAATCCTCATCAATGGTGTCCCCTCTCAACCCTTCTCCCCCTCAATAGGAATAAGGCAAGGCGACCCTCTCTCCCATTTCCTTTTTTTCATAATGGTTAAAGGCCTAGGATGATATATCAAAGCTTCAATTCAAAATGGACCCCTTCAAGGCCTCCCTCTTCATGGGTTACAACTAACAGCATCCCATAGCCAATTTTTCGATGAAATGATGCTAATGAACACCCCCATCGTGCAAGAAGAAACTACACTAAACTCCATCCTCTTTGATTTTAGCGAATTCTTTGGCACCACCTTTAATATGGACAAATCACAACTCTTATTTTTTAATACTCCTATGGCAATCCAACAACACCTTTCTAAACTTCTGAATACCCCTGTCTACACTTTTCCCTCTCGCTACCTCAGACTCCCTCTCTCTAACTCAACATCCAGAAACATCCCCTGGGACTCTCTCCTTCTCTCCATCACCAGCCATCTTAGCAACTGAACCTTTCGCTCCCTCAACCTACCAGCCAGAATAGTTCTCCTAAATTCAATCCTCCAAGTCGTCCCAACTTACCTTTTCTCGGCTCTTGCGGCCCCACAATCAGTCATAAAGAAAATAATAAATATCCAAAGAAACTTTCTTTGGCATGGATACAACCCAGACAAAAAACGGGCCCTATTCAGTTGGGACAAAGTCTGGAAGCCCAAATGTTCCGGTGGTCTAGGCCTCCGGGACCTTGGGAAATTAAACAGCACCATGGGAGAAAGAATTTGGTGGAGATGGATCAAAACACTAGCAAAGATCTGGGAAAAACTTTGGAAATGAAAATATGCCCCAAATACACATCAAAGTTAACTTATAAGAATGCAGGAGAAAATTCAAGGCACCAACATCTCGAATGTGTCTTGGAAAAATCGACCACTCATATAGGAACATGCCTTCTGGGAAGTTCACAATGGCCAGAATGCCCTATTCTAGATGGATTTCTGGTAGCAAATGCCACCTCTTCAATTGGAAGAAAATATACAATCCTATGAAAATCACATTTGAGATCTTACCACTCTCAAAGTAGCAGACTTGTGGATAGATACCTCGAGCAACTCTCCCACATGAAGATGGACATCTACCCATCAGGACCTCCAAGTGGCAACAAACTATGACCTACATCACTGGAAACAAGCCACGACCCAAAGGCGAATCCGAAAAATCAAAGATCAAGACATTCTCAGATGGGGATACACACCTCATGGAAGATTTACTCTCAAGGAGGGATACACTCTTCAAGAGAATTTCCACAATCTTCAGAAAGATAGCATCTGGACAACAATATGGAAATCAAAACTCTGGCCCAAAATATCCACTTTCCTCTGGCTCCTTCTCCAGAACAAGATATTAACCTAGGACAATCTTCAAAGACGTGGCTTCATTGGCCCCTTGATTTTCCATATCTATCATCTCGAGGATGAAACCATGGAGCACCTCCTCAACAACTGTCCACTCAGTGAGAACATATGGAACCAGGCCACTTAGTTCATTAGAAGAACCAAACGAGTTAAAAACAACATCATAAGCACCATAAGAGATTGGGGCTCTAGATCCTTCAAAATCCCTATCCTGAATAGAACCTGGAAACTCTTACCAAGATTGATAGTCTCGCAACTATGGAAAGAGAGGAACAAAATAATATTTCACTCCCAACCCTCTCCTCCAAACCTCCTCTGGAGCACAATCTTCCTGTATCTCCAGGAAACTGTTCAGATACAATTATGTACCAAGGAAGACTTCCCCACCGACCCAAGTGAGATCTCACTCCTCAACTCTTGGGGATTCTCGCTTGCTCACTCCAACCCCCCCCCAGCAGCCCCCCCTATCTTCAAAATCGTTCAATCCCTCTAAGTGGTTCACCCCACCGCTAGGCTTCCATAAGGTCAAATTTGATGGCACATATAAAGGCAATCCAGGACACTTAGGCTATGGAGCGGTCATAAGAAACAACTCAGGCCAAATACAAATCCTCATTGTAGAAAACCTCTGATGCGATACCAACAACTCAACAGAAATATGGGGTCTCATCAACGGAGTGAAAATGGCTCCAGATCGAAACCTCACTTGTATGATCATTGAAGGAGACTCCAAAATCATAATAGACCTGGATACAAAAATCCTAAATGGTAGAGATCTAGAGAAAATCACTCTGAGTTGGCGCCTCCTTGGCCCTCTTTACAACTTCCAAGGTCTTCTCAAACCCTCCCTAACTCTAACCCCCTCACACATCCGGCGAAGTGCAAAAAAGGTGGCAGACAGACTGACCAATGCAGGGTTTGACTCTATGCACCAGATTATTCTCCACAATTCCAGGCAGGCCCAAAGCTCACACCTATGGCTCCAATGCGAGGATCTTTCCCAGCTAGATGGCCCTTATCAGGATGGGGTGTCACCTCTATCCACCTAGAAATTATTCCAAGTCAAAAATGATTAGAAGCTCAGGAAAGAGCGCAGAATATCTTCAGCTGATAAGTGATTTTGGGAACTCGACAAGAGGGAGTCAGCAGCACTGTGGTTGTTTCTCCCCAAAGACGTGAAGTCAAGAAAAGTGAGAAAGTATCTGGATCGTTGGTGCTCAAGTAGATCTAGACCATCGATCTAGTCACATTGATCTGACTCGAGAAGATATTGGGAACTCATATATCGGGAGTTCGAAGCAGGGAGGAAGCTGTTATCCCAAGTCGCAAAGTCGCGATACACGAAATCGTGAAATGTGTGAGAGGATCTAGACCATTGATCCCGCAGAGTTATGGATCGTTGATCTGACACGAGAAGATTTTGGGAACTTGGCTATTGGGTGTTCGAAGTTGGGGGGGACCTGCCTGCCCAAGTTGCGAAGTCGCGAAATGAGAAATCGCGAAATGCGTGAGAGGATCGGGACCGTTGATCCAGAGGAAATCTGGATCATTGATCTGTCGCAAGAATATTTTGGGAACTCGACAATTGGGCATCCGAAGAATGGAGGAAGCAACCAGCCCTAGTCACGAAGTCACAAAACATGAAATAATGAAAGGTGCAAAAGGATATAGACTATTGATCCTGAGGAAATCTGGACCACTAATCTGTCGCGAGAAGATTTTGGGAACTCGACAATCGGGTGTCTGAAGAATGGAGGGAGTTGTCTGCCCAAGTCGAGGAGTCATGAAACATGAAATAATGAAACACGGGTGAGGATCTGGACCATTGATCCCATGGAGATCTGAACAGTTGATTTGACATGAGAATATTTTGGGAACTCAACTATCGAGTGTCTGAAGCTAGGGGGATCTACCTGCCCAAGTCATGAAATGAAAAATCGTGAAATGTGTGAGAGGATCAGGACCATTGATCCCGAGGAAATCTGGACCATTGATCTGTCGCGAGAATATTTTTGGAACTCGACAATCGGGTGTCTGAAGAATTAAAGAAGAAGCCAATACAAGTCGTAAAACTTGAAATCATGAAAGGCGCAAGAGGATCTGGACCATTGATCCTGAGAAAATCTAGACCGTTGATCTGTCGTGAGAAGATTTCAGGAACTCAACAATCAAGTTTTTTAAGAATGGAGGGAGTTGTCTACCCAAGTCGAGAAGTCACGAAACGTGCGAGAGGATCTGGACCGTTAAACTGATCCAAAGGTCTTGAGAATTTGTACTCTGGCAAAACCGTGAAGAGAAACATAATTAGTCCTACCTTGAGTTGCGGGCATCTTTGTCTATGCAAATAGGCTGGAGATGTTTTTTGTAAGATTTCAATTGGAATTAATATAAGGATCCACTTTTATTTACAAAAAATAAAATAACAACTATAGTATACATTAATAACCTCTGTACTTTTCCTATATAGAAAGGTGTAATATTCACTGAAAACGACAGTTGTTTAATTATTGCAGAAAACCAACCTTCATCAGTGTTAGCATCTACCTTGCACTTTTTTCTAGATAAACCTTGAAAACTAGGCATATAGACTAGTATAAAATTTAAATAGAGCTTATGGGTGCCATTACTCCGATCATATTCACACTTTTCTCACTTGCCTCTATAATTACAACACCTAAATGCAGTAAATTTCTACGTTAAAAGAAACCAATATTCACTAATAAATGCAACAAATTCCCATACTACCACCTCTCTCTCTCATGAGTTGTGGTTTCTCTCTCATAGATGCAAAAGTTTCAGTCCTAAATATTGTCATTTCCGATTTCACATATTTTCACAAGAAGATTCACCTAATAACTGTAGGCAAACCAAATCCATTTAGGCTTAGCAATTAATTAATGTAGGAAATAGTCCCCGTTCAATTGAATACTTATACATTCAGTTTGGAAATCCTAAGGTTAGTTATGAATTATAATGTTCTCTTTGATGCAAAAAAATTATATTTTAGATTGTATTTGCGCATTTAAATTTGAATTCCATAGTTTACTTTTGCTTAAAATTCATTCCTTATTTGAAAATCTTAATGTAACTTACTTCACACGTCACATAAATTCAAATATGAAAACTTTGATTAGTGTGGGTTTTTGGTTTTTTGGTTTATTTTGTGTCTTGGTTAAGTATCAAGTTGAGATAATGTGTGATTTGTTTCTCTCTTAGGATGGTCCATGAGACCTAGGAGTAGTTAAGAAGAGCATGATCACATTATTGATCTTCCTTGTATGTTGGAATGATAAAATCTTATAAGTAAATATCATGAGAATCATGTGGACATTTTTCTATTAAAGAAGAACTTAATTGTGACTTTGTCTTGAAATCACGCTTGCTTGACTTACGCCCCCCAAAAATTGTTGTGTGGGTTTTTGGTTTTGTTCTTTGCTTTTACCTATAAAATTTAACCTCCTTGACTTTGGAAAAATTTAATTGTTGAATTTGTCTTGAAAACACCCTTGCTTGAGTTACACCCCCCTTAATTGTTGTGTGGGTTTTTGGTTTTTTTCTTTGCTTCTTCCTAAAGAAAGTTAGTTGCCTTGAATTTGGATCCCCTCTCTCAACTTGTTTTTTCTTGTTGATTTTTATGATTTAACAATTAATATTTTATTCTTAAAAATATTATTTGCTTAAATTATTTAATTTATTAATTGAGCAGTTGCGACCCCTCTAGCATAGCTCTTCTTGGTATTTTCCATCTTGTTGCAGATCTCTTCTTGGTTATTGTTTGGGAATTCTGGTTCTCCTTGCTAGTTTCGCCCTCCTCATTTTTTTGTTGGTGTCACACTCCTCATCTCCTTGCTAATGCCACCCTATGTATGTTGTCGTTGTCTTTTATTGTTGGTGCCACCTATGTATTTTGTTGGTTAGTCTATTGATATTTTACCCTAAAAGTTCTTCTTGACAATTTGTTCCAGGTGTCATGATGAGATCCACCCCGAGGGTTTGATCAATGATCCCTTGAAGCTTTTTCTGAACATATATCTAAGAGGATAGTAACAACATATCATGTAATATTGTTTCTTGTTTCAATTTTAAGTAAATGTTTTGTCAGTGATTGTTTTTTTCAATAATTGTTTTTAGGTAACTTATGTTTAGAAATTAAATTTTTTCTTTTTTAGTTAGCTATTTTTTTTCCCTTAAATTTTAACATGTTACACACAGATTATCTTAAAAATTACCTTCTACTATTTACATCTATATAGATGATATTCTACATGTCACATTCTTTTTTATATTTAAATATTTTCATGTTTATTATATATAGCATCTTAGTAAAAAATATAGTTGTTCTAGTTTTTTCAATATATGTTTGCGATGCTTTGAAGTTGTTATAAATGTTTAAATGTTTGTGTTATAAATTTAAATATTTCCATTTAATGTTTCTATAACGTATGAAATTTCATATTCATGAATTTTCAAAGGATGGATATTGAGGCGAGATGTCGAGACAAGAGTCTCCAAACATTCCTCACAAACACTCTAGGCTATCTGATGAAGGAAGAAGAGGAACCCATTCTTCGACTGAGACTTTGAGTGACCAACAACAATCTAGTCATAGGAGGAGATTATAAAATGAGTTTGTGAATAGATCATCTCAAGAATGTGCTCAAAATAGTGCCATGGATGCAACCTTCTTGGATAGGTTGCACATTAATACTCCAACACCGGAGAATGTAGGGAATACATTAGGGCAACAAAACATGTTTGGTAATTTTCTTTGATTTATATTTTCATGTATTTATGTTTATGTTATATATATATATATGTGTGTGTGTGTGTGTGTGTGTGTGTGTGTTTTATATATGTTTTTTTTTTTAATTTTCTTATGTTAAATTATGTTGTTAAATGTTGTAATTACTTTCAAATGTGTATGTGTAGACAATGAGTTTAATGCGAGGGAAGATAATGAAGTAGAGAGTGGGTATCATGAAGATTCTAATGTTGGTGAAGAGGGTGAAGGTGGATTTAGGAGGCGTTATCAAGAAACAAAATATTACATGCCTACGTCCACCTATCCTTCAGATATTGGTGATGAACATCCCTAGGAATTGATTAATGAAGAAATGACCCTTGAGTGATGCTTAGGTGTTAAAAGTAGGTTGGAAAATGATTTGAGGAGCTTGGATATCCCTCAGGAAATTCAACAAGTCTTGGAGATTTTTTTGCATTCATTACAAAAATTTATGGATGCATATCAAAAGATGGGGCCAACGACTGATAGTTTTATCGATTTGATGAGAAGACAAAAGTTGAAGGTGATGGGACCTAATAAATGGGACGTAGTAAAAAGTAGAGTTTCAAAAGAAAATGTAATTTATATGTTCAATTTCAAGGATGGGCCAAAGAGAAAGATGTTGAAGGTGCAATATTTTAAGCACCCCAACATAGCAAGATATATTTATAATAGATTTTTGGCAGCATATGGGAAGTTTTCATGGAATGATGAGGTTCCACATTATTTTGCTAGAAAATTTTATGCAAAGTTTTTCATGGACATGCACCCTGATTATACTAACCTACCATCCAATTATTATGGGGATGGTAAAGGACGAACATATGATCGGAAAGGGGAATATCGAAATGTGAAATTGCATATGATCCATATTTAAGAGTGAAACAAACTGATTACCAGAACAAATATAATAAACACAGAGATAATCTGAATAACACAAATATTCAGTGAACAATATCTTCTATTAAATAATGAAATAGGTTGAAACTGTAAAACTAGAGAACTGAAACTTGCTCGAATTGTGGTAGTTATCTCTGAGAAGAGATGTGGCTCCTATGTGCATATGTCTAAGTAGAATGGATTATAATGAGGCTCCATATTCCCTTTTCATATTACTCATGAATTCCAAAACCCTAGACATCCAAAAACCTAAACCTAGAAGGTGAAACACCAAAAGTCATGTGGGCCCTATGGATAATTTGGTGTAATTTGGTACCTCAACTTCTTAGGGTCATAACCTTTGCATACGACCTTTATTTTAGGCGTGTGATATCCCGTTGGAAAGGTATTTCAGAGAACTACATATTCTTCCATCAAACTCTGACTCTGTCTATAGTCTAACTGTGGCAAGCTAAAAAAACAATGTTAAGGGCCCCAAAACAACCCTGAAAATACAACAAGATGTGCTGACATGAAAACATACAAAATAAGCCAGTTGGATTAGGTGAGAGGCCACCCGTATCCACCAGGAGAATGTGTGAGGCTTCAGACAGCCCCAGAAGTGTAGAACTCATAATTATAAAGTAGTACAGAAATACGTGCTAAACAAAAACAGACATGAGGAGCTAGTTGGAATAGGTGGGTGGCCATCAATATCCACCTAGATCAATCCTCCCCCTTTAGGAAGAAATGGTCTCAATTGTGTTGAGTTACCCCATCAGGTGAGGAAACGTTTGGTGGATTTGGCCCCGAGTAAGCCACTTGCCTTGGTGTATAATTTTCCCTGCCTTGACAACCCGATAAAGCTGGATCTGCTGCTGGTGAGTGCCCTTGACCTGTGTGTCCACGATTTGATTTGTGGATGATTATTCCATGCAATTAGGTTTGAGATTGGTTGGTGTCAGTTGTTCGACTATCTCATAGGTGTCCAATAATGGTGGAAAATATGACCTAAGGAGGTCCACATTGAATACTGGATGCAAACTAAGGAAGGGTGGAGTCTTGAGCTCAAAATCATTTCTACCCAAAAACTTGGTGATAGTGTAAGGCCCATAACAGAGTGGACGAAGCTTTCGATGGAGCCCGATGAGACGCTCCTTCTGCAAATGTAACCAGACTCTGTCGCCAACCTGAAACTGGTGTGGTACCCTGTTTTGATTGTGGCGTTGCTTGTACTTTGCATTGGATTTCTGCAAAATCTCCTGGACCTATTGGCGGATGTGTTGAATCCTCTCAATGAATTTGGTGGCTTTTTTTATCACATACTGATCAGGGGAAGAGTTTGTCTATGCAGTAGCAAGAGGGAGTGCAAAATCAATGGGTCCCAAGGGTTGGAATCCCAGTCCCACCTGTAATGGGTTGTGGTCGGTGGAACTATGGAGAGCCTTGTTGTAGCTATGTTGAACATATGGGAGACTCTCGTCCCATGTATGGGGATGCTTAGAATTGTACACACATAGGATGTGCACAATCATCAGATTGACGACCTTGATTTGTCCATCGGTTTGGGGGTGGAAAGTGGTGGATTTTGTGAGCTTGGTGTCCAGCAGAGACCAGAGACTCAACCAAAAGGTGATGAGGAACCTACTATCTCAGTCAGAGATGATGGTCTGCAGTATCCGAAAGTGGACCCAAACGCGTTCGAAGAAGAGATTAGCAGTCTCGACCACTGTGACATTCTTCTTACAGGCTATGAGGATGGCCCTCTTCAAAAATCGATCAACGACCACAAACACCCAGTCATTGTCATGCTTGGTGGATGGAAAACCAGACATGTAATCCATTGAGATGGATTCCCACGGCTTATCGGGAATAGGAAGAGGGGTGTATAAGCCTTGATTCTTGATGGTTGGCTTGGAAATTGCACAAGAAGTGCAAGATCAGATATACTTGCTGGCATCCTGCCAAATTTTTGGGCAATAAAAATGTTTCTAAAGAACGGCCATAGTTTTCTCTACACCAAAATGTCCTGCGACCATCTGTAGTGGGCTTCCCAAATCAATTTTTCACGCTCACTTTTAGGAACACAGAGATGGACCAGATGGCATAAGATTTTATCATGAATGTGAAAATCAGTGACAGTGGCGTCTGTACCCAAGAGCTGATATGTGGTAGAGAAGTCTGGATCTTGCTGATAAAGTTAGGGCCACTCCAATGCTTCATGTCCAAAGGAATAGAGCACAATGGTGAGTGCAGCCACAGGAGGCCGACTGAGATATTCAGCGACATGATTGGATATACCTATCTTATACTTTATGTTGATATGGAACTGCCATAGGTAGGTGGACCAATTTTGATGGCAGTTGTTTTGCAATTTCCTCTGTGTCTGTATGAACTGCAGAGGCTTGTGATCAGTGTGTATGATCATCTCTTTCCCCTGAATGTAATTTTTTCATTGATGGAAGGCTTGTACAATGGAATACATTTCTTTTTCATAGGTGGGGTATTTCCGAACAACACCAGAGAGTATATCACTATGGTATGCCACAGGATGCCCATGCTGAGTGAGAACTTCACCCACAGCATAATCATATGCATTAGTCTCAATCTCGAAAGGTTTTTGCAGATTGGGCAAGGAGAGTATGTGAGCTGAGAACAAGCGATATTTCAAATCATTGAATGCCCATTGTTTCCCCTTCCCCTGCACGAACTTGGCCCTACCACCACCCTTGGTCACCTGGCTGAGGTCCCATGCAATATGGGAGAATCGCAACATGAATTGTCGGTATAAATTGGCTAGCCCCAAGAAGCTTCGAAGATCAGTTGAAGTGGTTGGGGCCAGCTAGTCATGAATGACTTAGATATTAGCTGGATCAACATGTATCCCATGCTCATCAAAAATGTAGCCTGGGTATTAGACCCTGTTCATGCCAAAAGAGAATTTTTCCAAGTTGGAATAAATCTTGTGTCTCCACAAAGTGCTCAAAACCTGTTGAATATGCCGCATGTGCTTTTCCCACATTCTGCTGAAGATGAGGATGTCATTAAAATATACTACCACAAAGGAGTTGGTGAAAGGTCTCAATACATCATTCATCAACCTCATGAAGGTGGCTGGTGCATTTTTTAAGCCAAAGGGCATGACTAGCCATTCATAGAGACCTTATTTAGAATTGAAGGTTGTCTTACAGACATCCGTTGGTTTGATAGGAACCTGGTGGTAACCAGACTTCAGTTCAATATTGCTGAAGAATCCCCCCCCCTTGAGTTGGTCAAGAAGGTCATCAATCCTGGGAATGGGGTAGCGGTTCCTGACTATGATTTTGTTTAAGGCTCTGTAATCAATTAAAATTTGCCAAGTCTCGTACTTCTTCTGCACCAGTAAAATCGAGCTTTCGCAAGGGGAGGAGATGGGTCTGATGTGCCCCTTCTGAAGAAGCTCTTGGATCTAACACCTGATTTCATCATTCTCCATCAATGAGTGTTGACAGACTGGCCCATTAGGTAGAGGTTCATTAGGGGTTAGATAAATTGGATGCTTGATTTGGCAGTATGTCGGTACCCCTATAGGTGAGGTGAAGATGTCTTTGTATTATTCCACGATCATGTCTACTTTTTGTTTCTGCAAAGAGAGGCGTTGTGTAGAGGCCATGGACATGGCGGTGACCTTCTACTTATTGCACAGATCACAAAAAAAACAAACTTCTCGGTCTGTGAAATGACCTTACTGCGTTGCTTAGAAGAGATTAAAGAAATAGAAGTAGGCGGTGTCACCTCTAGAATCCCTTAAAATTGTCTACCCAAGGTAATAATAACACTGCGGGGTCTAGACTCATACACAACATGACACTTCCAAAAATATGGTCATCCTAAAAGAACATCACAAAATTCAAGGGGAGAAATATCACACTGTACCTCATCTTTGAAAGGCTTGATGTTGTAGGGTAGATGATATTGTTGGCTGACATGAAGATCTCTTCCTTGGCAGAGCCAGCCAATGATGCAGGGTTGTGGGTGCGATGTCGTTTGTTGGTCCAACTACTTGACGACTTCTATTGAAATCAGGTTCTTATGACTACCGCTGTCAGCAATGAAATGAATCGGATCCACCTTGACCCACATCTGCGAGTGAAAGAGGCGTTCCCCTTCCTCTAGTTCTTCTGGTTTGTTTGGCCAGACTTTGGTGGTAGCGACCGTGACACTGGGTTCAACATCGATAATCTACTTTCCTTCTTTAGGATTTGACTCAGAATCAGAATCAACCTCTGACTCAGAAGCCTTCAGGTCATCCATGAAGGACTTCTTAGAGCGACATTCGTCGTTGTTGTGCCAAGGAATTTTATGGTACTCACACTATTTTCTCGTGTCCTTCTTCATCTTCTCATTGACCTTCTTGTGTTGTGGCTTGGACGCATTGTCCTGAGGGCGACCATCGTGACTTGGTCCCTTGCTATGTGGGTTGGGGTTTCCTTTGCCTTGCTTCGGCTGTGAGGGGTTTGCATATCCAAACTCTCGCCACTTCTGCTTAAATTTCTACTTGATCTTGACAGCGTATCTATAATCTGTGCCCAATGAGGCGATGTCTAGGAACTCCATTTCTGTTTGGATGTATCTATGCAAACAACCATGGTATTTGAGCACCAGATGACGATCAAAATATTTGATACCCAATTTGGTGCATAGGGTATTGAAAATATTGGTGAAGTCTGGTATTGTCTTGTCCCTTTCTTGACATAGGCTGGTCCATCTAGTGTACTTGTCCTCGTAGCTTCCAATAGGGTAGTACTGTTCTTTAATGGCATCCTGGAAGGAATCCCATGTAGGGGGCACCACAAAAATTGCAGATTCCTCCATGGCCCTTTTCTCAGAGTAAGTATCCCACCAGTCTTTAACATGGGGAACGACCTTGAGGAGTACAAAAGTGATATTTTCCCTATCAGAAAAATTTTTGACTGAAAAATATCCCTCGAGTAGATTTAACCATTTATCTATAGCATCTGCATCTATCAGTCCTTCAAATAATGGAATATCAAAATTTACATGTACCTTGAAGGGGGTTGCATGGCTGCTTGATGAAGATGCTTCTCCCGTGGGCAACTGTAGAAGGATCTGCGCGAAGTTGTCCATCATTTCATTTCTTTGTCACCTGAGGGATTCCTCAAGCAACATTTTAATAAGATTTCCTGCCCCATCATCTTTCTTTTCTTCTCCCATGGGTTGTTGTCGGACTCGACGCGACCGATCTGGGGATGGCATGATTGGTTCGAGTCCCAACTTCTTATACCCAGACCTTGTCGAGGACATGCATGAAGAATAATAGATGAAGAGTAGACCACTCTGATACCACTGATCCAGATTTAGGATAAGAACAAATTGATTACCAGACTAAATACAATAAACACAAATATAGGAAGAATAACACAAATATCCAGTGAACAATATCTTCTATTAAATAATGAAATAGGCTGAAACTTTAAAACTGCAGAACTTAAACTTGCTTGAATGGTGGTAGCTATATATGAGAAGAGATGTGGCTACTACGTGCATCCGTCTGAAAATAATGGATTACAATCAGGATCCATAGGCCCTTTTCATATTTCTCATGAATTTCAAAACCCTAGACATCCAAAAACCTAACACTAGAAGGTGAAACACCAAAAGTCATGTGGGCCATATGGGTAAGTTGGTGTAATTTGGTACCTCAACTTCCTAGGGTCATAACTTTTTCATACGACCTCCGTTTTAGGTGCGTGATAGCCCGTTGGAAAGGTATTTCAGAGATATACACATTTTTTCATTAGACTCTGACTTTGTTTATAGTTTAATTATGGTGAGCCAAAAAAACAATGTTAAGGTCCCCAAAACAACCCTAAAAGTACAACAAGATGTGCTGACATGAAACATACAAAATAAGTCATTTGGATTAAGAAAGAGGCCACCTATATTCACCGAGAGAATGTGTGAAGCTTCATACAGCCCCAAAAGAGTAGAACTCACAATTATAAAGTAGTACAGAAAGACATGCTAAGCAAAAACAGACATGAGGAACCAGTTGGAATAGGTGGGTGACCACCAATATCCACCTAGATCAACATAGACCTACATGACCTTTAGTATCTCATCAAACAGAGGCATTTGCCTCACATTCATAGTTGTGAGCTTCATCAGAGGTTGGAAAAGAGGCATTATGGTGTTGATGTTAGTTTCAACCGTTAGAGAGCAGAAGTCAATTCTCGAGCCATTTTTGTTTATAAAACAGGTGAGGAATTAGATACCATGTCAGTATAAGATCTTAAGGAGTATGCAAAATGTTTCCATAATGGTTGGAAGGAGGTCATTTAGAATAATGAACCGAACATCAGATTGGTATGTGTTATAGTTAGTAATTATTTTATGCATTTGAGGATAGTTTACTTCTTGTTATAGATCTAGATACATATCATTGTATCTATAGAAATAATTGAGTTATTATTGTCATTAATTGCGGTTTGGACATATGTTAAATGAATCTTCAGTATATAGGGGACTTGACTCCACAAATTTAAATTTGGATAGGTTGAATCATGTATGTGTTTGCTAATATCCACATATGAGGACTTCAGTTGTCTAATCTCCAATCTTTCGAATAAGATCAACAACATGAAATTTATGATTTTGTATAAATGTGAACACATTGAATACTAGATTTAGTTATTAGTTGTGTTGTTCACAGATCTCTATTTCATCTCCTACTACTTGGGTAGGCTTATCCCAATTATCTTTGGGAGAGTTTGAAGAGGGTGGGAGTTCACAGGTATCATTGCATGTTGAAAACAAATTTAGTTATATATGAAAATTGTGATGTCATTTAAATTATTAATTTCAAAGAAGAATGTCTTAAACAATATTTAATTTATTGAATTTTAGGGTATGGTGGGTATAATTTTTTGATATTTAGGTTGGCACATCACAGGTATTACATGTTTCAAAATTTAAAACTACAATTTAAAGTGTTAAAATCATTTAAATTAAATTTTCAAATTTGAAATGTGTTATATAGGGCAATGTGGAGAAGAGAGTGCGTGAGAGTGTGCTTAAACACAATGTGGAGAAGAGAATGTGGGAGATTGGGATTGAGGAGGATGCATCCATACCTGGGAATGATGCATCTATTCATGATGAATCTTAAATGTATGGTCATTGCACATTAGTGAGTTTTAATTTGCTTTTATGTTGGGAATTTTATATAAAAGTATTCAAGCTTATTTTTGTTGAATATGCTTATATTTTTCTCTTTTTTCAATTTTTTTTTCTCAGATTTTTAGTTTAGACTTTCCAACTAGTGTCTATATAACTTTTCAATTCTTTGATCAATTATTTTGAAATATATAGAACCCCTATATAATATTAGCATTTTCTAAAATGGTACATTCAATCTTATTTATGTTTAGATCATGATGAAGACCTAATTTTGAACTTGAACATTTGATTATTTGAGAACAGACTCTATCCCACATCAAAAAAGGGGAAGTTTCTAAATTTTCTTTGATTGCATTCATTTCCTTCTTGTCCAAGAATGGCGTAGTATGAACAATTGTGTTTTAGGCATACACCAAAGTGAATTCCGTCTTGCTAGGGTATTGTCAAACTCTTAACTAAATTGGTTACTAACCACAAAAACCAACATTCAAGTAGATTTACAAATAAGTTATGTACATGAATGATCTCACTTGTGTTTAGATAATGACGAAGGCATATTTCAAAGAGAATTTTATTATATGTAATTTGAATACATCCCAAAGATGAAATATTTAAATGGTTTTTGAAGAATGACTTAATATATGTGCAGATTTGTGTTTTCTTCATGTACATGAAAGATTATATGAGAACATCTATTCCACCGCAGAAAGAGGAGATAAGTTTTTTCTGGAAGAATGGTTTTTAAAATGGATATTTGTGAACTTTTATAGATATAAGTAATTTCTTCGAAGAATGACTTAATATGGAGATTTGTTATTCCTTTAATTTGAAAGGGAATTTGATTATATGAGAACATCTATTCCACTACAAAAGAGGAGAAACTTGTTTTGTTGCTGAGGATATAAGTTTTTTATTGTTGAGTAAATAAGGTCACCTGGCATGAGAATCTCACCTGAAGGATCTGGGACTTTATCCACGAGGAGATAAGTATTTTATTGGAAGAATGACTTAATATGGAGATTTGTGAACTTTCTGCATACACAACTATATTTATTTTCAAGATATTATCTAACTCTGAACACAAAAATTGGTTACCAAGAACACAATTTTTCTCTTTAAAAATTTGTAAGATTTTAGATAAGATTTTACATTGTTTAGATCATGTATCCTTAATATGGAGAATAACTATTTGGAAGTTTTGGAACTTCGTGATGGAAGTTTGGTTTAAAAAAAGTGCCAAAAAAGTGTAATAAAAAGAGAGCGATAGTCTTAAATCTATGGAACTCTGGTTGGGTATGTTATTATTTCTTATTGTTTATCTAATATTCAGTTAAAGTATGCCTCGGATGGGGTGACATGTCAAGTTTTACAGACACCTGGAAGAGCGCAGGGCCTAGCCTTAAATGTGGTAGGTTGGCCCCCATCCCTTTAGCATTAACTATGCGATTTGGCCCCAACCGCCATTCTCAAGATAAGGGAATTCTCCCTCGCAAGAATAGTCCGATCCTATAAGCATTCAAGGTGATAGAATTAATGGAGGAGGACGTCCTGTCGCTCCTCCCACTTTTGAACGGGCTGAGACATGGATGCACTCAGTTCATCTTCACCCTGCACCCTCATTGCAATTGTGAGCTCTGGTGCATCACTCAAACCACCCTTTGCGTATTTGCAATCCGTTATTTCACTTCGATTCCTCGAGAAAGAGGGAAACTATGATGTGGTTTGGCCTGGTATACCCATGTCGCTCGACGTTATCAACTGCAACGAATGGATAGAGAACTCTCTAATATTTTGCATTCATTCTCATAAGATCCTTTCGTCAAACATATTGCAATTATTACTAATACACATGAAATAGAAAGGTCACCATGGAATTTTATTTATGAATGGAATACAAAAAAAAAAGTCTCTAATGGCTACTAAGGCAACTAAATTACATCAATGAAAACAAACAAAAGAAAGAAAAAAATGGAATGGTTCCATGACCTCCTCAATAGATGAAGCTTCCTCCTATAAATTGTAAAAGAACTAAATTCAACCTAAAAACCCTCTCCAAGATGATGCCAAACCATAAGATGAAACTCAAGTGAGGATCCTAGATAGATCCTCCTCCTTTGTCTAGCTAGGGTGGATCTTGCACCACCGAAACTAAACTACAATGGAAGGGTTTTTCCAAAACCCTAATGAAAACCTTGGCTCTAAGAGATAAATCCTAAACATATCCAAGGTGATGTGATACCCCTCCTTTTATCCTTCTTCCATGCCTTCTATAATTTCCCTTTTTAACTAAATCAAATATGACCATTATTCCCCTTTTACCCCACTTTAAGATTAAAAGTCACTTTTAATAATGTTTAAGTAACTTATTAATATAAAGTTACTTTGTTTCCTTTTTTCTTAATGTCACTTTAAAAACACAACATATCCTAACTAACTGAAATTAAATAACCCCTTTGACTCCCTTTTTCCTTCACTATCAAGCCATGTAAGTCATTTCCAACTATAGAATAGGGGAAACCAAAATTTGGGACATGAAAAATTCTCCATTCCCAAATATTTCTTGTCCTAAAGAAATTCCATCACACCCATAAGAAAAACAAACTAAACCAAATTGAATCTAACGATGATCCCTGGGTCCCAAACCAATCTGAAAGCTGCAGAACACCTACTTCCCACCATATTGTCCTATAATGTGCTAACACCCGGAGCCTCTTTAGGACATCTATCAGTAGGGAAATCCACCCTTCATAGAATATTCCACCTATGAAACCAAGCCACTACTCCATATCAATAGGCTGCTAAAAGTAATGACTAGCTCTCCCATCTGTACTGGTTGCCATACTATCAACCCATAAAATCCCAAGGTCCCGTGCTATCACAAGAAAGGACCCATCATGTTGTGTCACTCTGATCATAAGTATCTCATCCCCCTACCTAGACTACATCCTATGCTCATGTAACAATGAGCTATAATGCCTCAATGGATTGTCCCCACTATTGAGGATCATATCCTACCAGTGGATCTTAGTGGATTCCCCCAAACCAACTCTAAAATAAAACATCCAGGAAAATTCTATGTGGTCACAAACTAATAGGGCATCCATGATACCTAGTGTCCAAGTATCAAAGAGAAAATCCCTAATACTCCATCACCCCCAACCTATTGCAATCGTCCAAGCATCATCCAAACAATTTCCCAACACATTATCTACAAGTTTCCTCCATGCTAACCCCGCTTAGTATGACTTATAAGTGGTAAAATCACCATGGTCCTAAACTAACCTATATGATGTGAAACACCCTATAGCCCTAATCTGCAAGATGCTAACGCTATAATGTTGAATTTTCTTATTCTCATATCTGGTAATTATTGCCCTATGATCTAAATGTTATTGTTATCATAGAATAATTACACACTGAAAATATCAACAAGACTTAACAAACTTGATTAGAAGTGTAAGTAAATATTATATATGAGTTGATATATTACAATTGAGGACCCCAATATATATACTTGGGTGGAGTGCCCTTTCATTTAATGGACATGTCTTTTCCATTATTGTCTTTTCATTAATTAATTGATTATTGATTATTGATTATTTATATATATACATTATATTATAAATATATTATTTATATATTCTGTTTATGTTGATGATTATTTCCTCACATGAATGTCTAATTAATATAGGGCTCTAATTTTGAGTGTATTCATCGATAATTCCCTCATCACAAGCGGTCTCTAGAGACTACATATTCAACATTAGACTAGACTTCTAAACAAGTCAAAACCACCCTATAAAAAATAGATTACTCCATCCTAGAGCAGCCAATGTGAGATCATCTCGAGTATTTATCACTCCTCATCAAATCATCAAACTTATAGGAGAGAGGCTACACTTGAACCATTCACCACTATCCAAATCAACATGGTCCCATGAATGAATGTATGATTCTCCCTTGGTCAAATTGGCATGACCAATTTGGGAAAATGTCTACTTGATGTTGCTAACTGGAGAAACATCAACATCCTGGTCCATTCACCACTAGCCAAATTAGCATGGTCCCGTGAGTGAATGTATCACTCTTCCTTGGTCAAATCAGCATGACCAATCTCGAACAATGTATTTCTGATGTTGAAACATCAACATCCACCTAACTATCTCCGATAAGCCAGGAAACCAGAAGCTGCAAAAACTTAGTCAAATCCTCAAAAGACCACTCCTCCAATTAACCAAACCTAAGAATTCCAAGAGTAAACTATGGAAAGTGAGAACTGGCCATCTCATCTATATGAACTGCTAAGTTGTCAAATACTATAGTCCCTCCAATCATAACTATCTAACCACCATGCTCAGACTGTGTTCTCCTCTTCTAGACCCCCAAGATGAAACTCCTTGAAGGGATGAACTCACTATCTTAGATCATGTCTCACCAAGGCATCTCAGTGACATTAAATCCTACCAATCTATGGATACACTCGATATTGGGTATCATGACGGAAAATGTACCTTTCCATATAGAACAAGGCTAAAAAATACTCATCCAACATCCCCACAATGACATAGAACAATCCCTGTCACAACCTTGTCGATCACCAGCATCATATGAAGTAGTATGTCACTCTGATGAATGTTAGGGTCCCACCACAAAATTTGCATTCCATCACTCCCAATGCCCGATAAAATTTTCATGAACTGATATCAAATATTATGGATCTCCTCTTATGCATTCTTCACACTAATCATATGGTCCAAATGAAATACCTATGACATGGCTACAATGTCACCTGTCTCATCCCACTGACTCAAGTGAAACTTCCATGTCTTGCTATATATAATGAGGGTGTTGATACTGAGAGGGGGGTGAATCAATATCAAGTATAATTTAAAACATTTTTCAACTTATACTTAAACCATTCAACTATATCCAATGAGAAATTAACAATAGTATAAGAGTTACACCAATACACCACAATACACCATGCACAATATATGAGAAATAATCAATAGTTATTGT
>JASDQU010011357.1:24984-48239 GCA_032191745.1 Picea mariana
ATGCATGTGCATTGTCCTTCATGTCCAAATACCTTTATCAATCTTGCGGTCCAAAACCCATGACTAGGGTTGACATCAATGACAACAACCAATCTTCCAACAGAGGGAATCAAGAAATATATGCCTCTATCACTACCTTCAATACTAGAAAGTGACTAGTGCATTGGTCAACCCCAAGGGAATGACCAAGAAATCATAATGAAATATGGAATCATACCGGTGATTATCCTGTACCTTGGCCCTCATCTAATGATATCCCAGATGAAAATAAATCATTGAGGGGTATGTTGCTTCTTGAGGCTCACCCATCCACTTAGCGATCCTGGAAAACCTCAACTAAATGGTATGCCTTAGTACTCTATCAAGAGGTATCCGTATCTGAAACACCCCACAACTCCACTATAAGTTTCCACATGCCAATGGATATCCTTGTATATTGCTTCATATCACTGAGTTTTCTTGTGTTATCCTGTATCCTGTAGGCACTACTATATCCAACACTCTACTAATGTGACCTAAAACTGTATCCCAGAGCATTCCCATGTATATCATGTACATGTCCACCCAATCCACGGATGCATATATTTCCTCATGGCCTGGTCCATAGGAAGTGTGCTCAAATATCTCCTCTGTAACTAATCCTTGAGCCTTTAGTGAAATCTCCAATAGAGGCAGCTCATGATCCTCACAATGCAAAAAAAGTGCATGGTCAAAGCCCTCTGCGTCAAGCCTCTCCTCAAGCCCTTGCAACTCTGAATGCTCATCATGGGAAATTGTCACAAGGGTCTCCTCCCTTGAATTATGAGTTCCACTCGCACGCTCACATGTCATGGTTGTCCAAGATGATGGAGTCTCTACTTCCATCAATGAAGAGTGCACCAAACTAAGCTAGTGAAAAATCTCCTCAACCTCCCTTTCCTTGTCTTCAACGAACTTAAGAATAAGGTCCCTATCCATGAACAACTCCAAGTAATCATATTTCATATTCTCTAGTGCTTCTTTGATGATGTACAATTGTGTACTAGTGACTCCATCTGTAGCTCCCCTTTGCCTCTCCTCCAACTAGGTTTTCTACATAAGATCATCAATAAACTTATGAGCATCATCTTCCCTCATCAATACTTGTACAAAATCCTCCTCATCAAGGGTCTTTGTTCAATTTCACCATCATGTCGAGGTACAATCATGTCCTCATCATCATTGACATCATAAAGGAGACATGGTGTCCTCATCGTGCATATGTGCTATCATGCTTGAACTACCCACATCATAAGCATCATACACAATGAAAGAAGTTGGATCCTCAACATCGACTAATTGGAACATTTCCTCATAATCATCATAAGATGTTGCATCCTCATCTTTTGTTGATTCATCATAGTTATACCCATCCAACACACTGGTGTCATCAACCTCATTGGTTAGCTCTGATGATGTATCATAGGATGTTATGCACCCATCCTCTTCATGGATAGATTTATGCTCCTTGACCTGTCCTTCATTCTCATCCTTCTTCACTTCCTACCTTGTGCTTTTAAAATAATCCTCATCCAAATTATATTGCCATCTACAGTACCAGAGGGTGTAATAGCTTTTAAAGGGAAAGGTTGCACGGATTGCCTCACCTAATGTTATACTGATGGTAGTAAGGCATTTATTTATTTGCTTCTAGCTTCCTCAAAAGTTCAACCAAATGTTTTGTGTTTACCTTCTTAAGCCACTGCAACATGGCTTAGAAAAACCTCGACCCTCCTTCAATCTGAGTTCGACCCACTAGAAATGACCCGGGTTCCTTTTTAATATTTCTAATAGAGATATTCTTTTTAATTTATGGGCCTTTGATGTTGAACTTATGTCAAACGGTTTGTATTCCTATTATCTTAATGAAAAATATGGTTTGCGACTTTTTACAAACAATTTGCTTGCATTATATAACATCTACAAACCAAATACACAAATGGAAGAAACAACATTGGAATTTTTTATTATGGGGGAATATGGAAATAAAATAATGGTAGATCATATAATGAATTCTATAGTAGTTGTAGAAAAGGATAGAGAACTCAAACAAAACCTGATAAATGATGCCAATGACCCTTCAAATTTGCTTCCCACTATTCATAAAAATCTCCACGCAGATCACTACACTCTCCAGCATCCACAACCTCAGTAAATAAGGAAACCATCTCAAATCTCCACAATTCATCCTTCCTTCAGGCTACCCGATTTAGCCTCCAAAAGAGCTCGTGACTCTCTCCTATCCACCCATGACCTACTATTGTAACCTCTCCTAAACCCCTCGTGGCCTCACCAAATGGCCCTGCGGCCCCTTTCTATACTCCTCAGATTTGTAGAAGAGGACAATCGACCCTAATGGGGACCCTCATGGCCTCTCCTTGTCTTTGTCTCTAAAAAAAGGAGAATTTGAGTTCTCTAGAAACCCCACAGGTCTCCTCTCACGGCTCAATAAGAGGTCCACGACCTTCCTCTAATCTATCAATCCTTCCAAATGACTTTTCAAACCCTTTCATCTTGTTCCAAAAATATTCACGGCTTTCCAAGGAAGGGATATTGATTCAACAATGGAAGAAATTGGCCTAGATGAGAAATATTCAGCCTTGCAATCCAAACTCGACCCTTGTTCCAAAACAACTCGCCCCCAAGAAGCAAATATTGGTCCATCTTTAATGGGTTACAACCCAAGCTGAAAAATCAGCCCTGGAGTAAGATAAATGGTCATTCAATTAGTGGAACTCACCCAACAATTGGAAATTATTCCTCCCACATAGAAAATCGGTCTCTTTAAACACTAAAATTGGCTAGCAATGATTATTCCCACTCCAACATTGAGAATCGACCCACAGTAAGATATCTTAGCCCCTATGACATCCAAGTCATCCCCATAAAAGGAGAAAATATGTCCCTTCAGTTGAACTCAGTTCAATCATTATGATAGCTCCGTTCGAAATTCAACATTATTTGCACACACCCATGTTGAGGCATCCAAGGGAAATAAATTGGCCTTAGTATCACGATTTCCCTTTAGGCTGGAAATATCTTCAACTTTGATACCATAGTAATATACCCAACAGAGCTAGGCAGGGATATTATAAAATTCTATGCAATTATGTTATTTTTCCACAAATATTTTGCGTTCTTTCTCATAAAATCCTTTCTTCAAACACATTGCAGTTATTACTAGTACACATGAAATGGAAAGGTCACCATGGAATTTTTTTTATGAATAGAATACAAAACACAACAAATCTCTAATGACTGCTAAGGAAACTACATTACATCAATGAAAACACACAAAAATAAGCAAAAACTTGAATGGTGCCACAACCTTCTCAATAGATGAAGATTCCTCCTATAAATTGTACAAGAACTAACTCCAACCTCCAAACTCTCTTCAAGATGATGTCAAACCATAAGGTGAAGGTCAAGTGAAGATCCTGGATGGATCCTCCTCCTTTGTCTAGCTAGGGTGGATATTGCACCACCGAAACTAAGCTACAATGGAAGGGTTCTTCCAAAACCCTAACGAAAACCTTGGATACAAGAGCACTCCAAAGAGATAAATACAAAACATATACAAGGTGAAGCTCTACCCTAATCTAGGTGGATATTGGTGGCCACCCACCTATCCCAACTGACTCCTCTTGACAAATTTTAGTTTAGCATGTTTCTCTGTAATGATGACATTTCTTTGTAATTGTGGGTTCTGCACTTCTGGGGCTATCCTTAAGCCCTACATAAAATCCAGGTGGATATTGGTGGTCGCCCACCTATTCCAACTAGCTTATTTTGGAAGTTTTCATGTCAGTACATCTTTCTGTACTTCCACGACTGTTTTAGGGCCCTACCCAGTGTTTTTTTTTGCTTTCCATAGTCAAATTGTAGATAGAGTTAGAGTTTAACGACATAATGTGTATTTCTCGAAAAGTCATTTCCAATGGGCTATCACACGGCTAAAACGGAGGTCGTATGAAAAATTTATGACCCGGGGAAGTTAAGGTACCAACTTACCCATTGGGGCCCACATAACTTTTGGTGTTTAATCTCCTAGGGTTAGGTTTTTGGATGTCTAGGGTTTTGGCATTCATGAGTAATGTTAAAAAGTCCTTTGGAGCCTCATTGTAATCATTCTTTTCAGACGGATGCAGGTAGAAACCACATCTCTTCTCAGAGATAGCTACCACCATTCGAGCAAGTTGTTTTCAGTTATGCAGTTTTATAGTTTCAACGTATTTTATTTATTCAATAGAAGTTATTGTTCATTGTATATCTGTTTTTTTTCTTCGTATCTCTGTGTTATTGTATTCAATCTATTATTCATTTCTTTCCTCTCATAAATACGGATCATACCCTTCATTTTATCCTTCTTCCACACCTTCTAGAACTTCCCCTTTTTTACTAAATCAAATATGATTCTTATTCCCATTTTACCTTTCACTTTAAGATTAAAAGTCACTTTTAATAATGTTTAAGTAACTTATTAATCTAAATATACTTTATTTTCTTTTTACTTAATGTCACATGAAAAACATAACATCTCCTAACAAAGTGACATTAAATAACCTCTTTGACTCTCTTTTTCCTTCACTCTGAAGCCACATAAGTCATGTCCAACTGTAGAACAGGGGAACCCAGAATTGAGGACATGACAAAGCAACATTCCCATGATGTTCACATTTTCGTCCCTTGGTTCCTTCGGACCTACACCTTCTTCACCCATATATTTAGGTGTCTCCATTTGGGGATGTCGAACTTGTCTGCTTTTCCTTACATAACTATACTAGCATTCCTGCATCCATCCCATCGATTGGCATGCCCACATATGGATTCTCTTCGAGTCGGGGGGGGTGAGCCTTGGTTTCATCACAAGAGGTGGAATTCCTTCCTCCTCTACCATTCCTGTAAGAATCCCAGTAATATTGAGTGTTGGTTTTCCTTTCGATTTGAATATACCTAATGGGTTTGGAACTTTTCCTATTCAATCCCAGGGAAGTATTGTTTTTGTGGAATTAATATCCCATGGGGTATCACACCATTTCCTAGGAAATATATTCCTTCCATGCATACCACTTTTCATGGGGGCACATCTCTTGGGGTCAATTTTGTGCAATGGGGTGGTTATTCTTTAATCCATACATCTAACCCTGGTGTGTTTTTCTTTGAGNNNTCTTTTTAATATTTTTAATTTCTTAAATAATCATTATACTTTTCATGTTATATCTAGCTATCCCTTTTTAATACTTATCTCAACATTTCATTCTCTCTTCCCCTTTAATTATTTCTTTACCTATTCTAACTTAATTTAATTTATTTTATAATTTTATTATTTAACCATATGTCACCTCATTAATTTTATTTATAATTTTATTTTTCAACCATATGCCATCTCATTAATTTATTATTATTTAACCTCATATCTTTAATACTTATCTCTACTTTTATATATATCTCTTGAATAGTTTAATTTAATTTAATTTAATTTAATTTATAATTTTATTATATATTATCTTATTAATTTATTATTTATTATTTATCCAATCTTTACAACTACTATAATATAAATGGCTATTCTTTTCTAATCATACAACTTATCTTGATGATAAATAAAAAATCCATTTAAAATAAATGTTTTAAAACTATCTATACATTTTAACTCCAAAATAATTACACAACAATTATAATTATATTATTTAATTAAAATATGCCTTGATCATATCTTAGAACATTTTTAAAAAACACTGATGTAAGAAGACATATCTAGAAATGAAAGGCATTGTACGCTTAATTAATTAACATGTGCGAATTATGTACTCGCTGTCTATCTCTCAATCTCATGAGAGACACGTTCCATTCCATTACGTTGCTGGAAGATGACGCGATGAATTTGCGATACGTGATGATTAATTGCATTATAAACCTTAAGATACAAGTGGGCCTATAGCTCAGTGGTAGAGCATTTGACTGCAGATCAAGAGGTCACCGGTTCGAACCCGGTTGGGCCCTCCACTTAAAGAAACAACTGTTCTTTAGATTTTTATGAGAAGTGGTATTCAGGCCTGAAAAGTTTTGTTTGTGCACTGATGTCGCTCGGTTCGAACCCGGTTGGGATCTCCATTTAAAGAAGCAATTGTGCTTCGATTTTATGCAAATTGATATTCAGACCTGAAAAGTTGGAGCTGGTAACTATCATAACATTAAGCTCTTTATGGGTGATTTATTTTGAATTCTCTAATCTTTTCCATTCTCCTAAGAAGCAAACAGAAAGTATTTTTTAGATTTTTATGAGAAGTGGTATTCAGGCCTGAAAAGTTTTGTTTGTGCACTGATGTCGCTCGGTTCGAACCCGGTTGGGATCTCCATTTAAAGAAGCAATTGTGCTTCGATTTTATGCAAATTGATATTCAGACCTGAAAAGTTGGAGCTGGTAACTATCATAACATTAAGCTCTTTATGGGTGATTTATTTTGAATTCTCTAATCTTTTCCATTCTCCTAAGAAGCAAACAGAAAGTATTTTTTAGATTTTTATGAGAAGTGGTATTCAGGCCTGAAAAGTTTTGTTTGTGCACTGATGTCGCTCGGTTCGAACCCGGTTGGGATCTCCATTTAAAGAAGCAATTGTGCTTCGATTTTATGCAAATTGATATTCAGACCTGAAAAGTTGGAGCTGGTAACTATCATAACATTAAGCTCTTTATGGGTGATTTATTTTGAATTCTCTAATCTTTTCCATTCTCCTAAGAAGCAAACAGAAAGTATTTTTTTTATTAGCAGAATTGATAACTCTTTATGGGTAATTTATTTTGAACTTTCTAATATTTTCCATTCTCCTGAAAAGCACACAGGTAATTGGTAACTAGAGAAGCTTTTTCTAGACATCACCCAAGATCGAGCCTCTCTATTGCCACTATGACTGGAGAAATTGTACACCCCATAAACACAACTCTCAATTAAGAGAGGAATTCAAACCTGGACCAAGCCACCCCTATATTGCTTAGTTGGGCGCCTAATGGTATGGGACGACGACCGTTTGACCAAACCCACCCTGGTTACTCTAACTATTAAGAACTTTTTCAATGAAATATTCCTCAATTTTACCTGAGCATGTATTTAAGGAGATGCCTCAAGCACTGTATCTAATCAAAGAGCATGAACATGGTCTTGAGTTAAATAAACATGGTCTTGAGTTAAATAAACATGTAGTCATCCAACCAATTTTAGAGCCTATCACTATCCATATGCTATGAAGAGATATGCTATGAAGAGTGAGGTAGAGAAAATTGTTAAAATCATGTTTTTGAATCATACATTTTAGCCAGAATGCATTGTCTTTTCTAATAATCTTTGTTAAAAAAATGATGAATCTTATAAGTTCTCAACAAAATCTCATTCAAGGCTAAGTAGTTTTCCATTCTTATAGTTGATGAAATATTAGATAAATATCCCATTCAAGGCTAAGTTTTCCATTCTTATAGTTAATCAAATATTAGATGAATTACATGGGACACTTTATTTTATAAAGTTTTATCTTTGTTATGATATCATTAAATGTGTCTTAAAGAAGAAGATGTGCCTAAAATAACTTTTAGAACTCATGAAGATCACTATGAATTCTTGGTGATGCCATTTCAGTTCACTAATACTCCATCTACAATCCAAAGTCTCGTGAATTCTATTTTTTAGGCCTTTACTCATAAAATTTGTTTTAGTTTTCTTTGATGGCATTAAAATTTATAGAAAAATAGGAAGATCATCAGAGACATGTGGATAAGCTATTGTAAATGCTTAAAGACAACCAACTTTCTGACAAGAGATCTAAGTGTTCTTTTGGGGTACAAGAAGTTGAGTACCTGGGCTATGTTTTATCACATGAAAGAGTCAAGGTAGATCCACAAAAAATAAAAGTAGTTGTAATGTCCCCATTTTGATATATGTATTACACAGAATTAGATTGTGTAATTATGTAAATATGTTAGCATGAATTTCTAGTGCGGAGCTTAAGGCCAAGGCCCGACTAGTGAATTTCTATGCATGTATTTTTTATAAATATTCTTTCTTTAAACCATGAGGTGGAATTTCCATGGTACTCTCAAGATATGTGAATATTATTTTGAAAATTAATATAAAGGTCCAAGGTTGGTTGTAGATGAGAACGAGAATGGGTATGAATCCACCAGAGGGGAGGAAAGAGGATCCAAAGGAGATGATAAATAATCCTAATCTTCCAAGTTATCCAAATCTTATGACCTTCATGTTTTCACTATGTGCCTTATTAAAACCCCAATCAACAATCATTGAATACACGAGGTGGTTGGTGGGGAAGTCCACCTTCCATAGTTATGAGAGCATGGAGGTTGAGTGCAGGTCATGAGGAGTGTCAGAGACTCCATCCCCCATATGGATTCAAACCTCATGGATATTTGAACCATCTATTTTCCCATGCACTCTTTCCTCATGCAGATTCAAATTGACATTCGAGGAGGTGCATTCATTTACTCCATTCTATGCATTCATATGATATACTCATGACCATTCTCACACTAGAGTCTATAATTCAAGCATGCAAGTGAATAAGGAGAGATAAGGAAGATACTTTTATGAGAGAGAGAGAGAGAGAGAGAGAGAGAGAGATGGAAGGATACAGAGGAGCCTAGAGGATGGTTGAATAGGAAACCCTTCCCATTCCCTATAAGTGTTGTACACTTAATGTTCAATAGGAAATATAAAACTCTATTGGGTTTTCCTAAATGCAAACAATAGGTTGGTCTCCTTTTGTACACATTGAAGAGCACTAGAGAGAAGAAGATCCATGGAAGATGTCTTCCTTTTGTTGTGTGGGTAGTGGAAGGGAGTGTCATGGCCATGCTAGTTGGATGGCTACCTTGTGTGTTATGTGGTGATTTGTTTGGTTGAACCTAAGAGCCAATGGGTTGGGTGAGTGGCTTAAGTCATGTCTTGGACTAGGCTCCTTTACCTTGGTGACCTCATAGGTTAGCCTTGTCGTGGCATCCATAAAGGATTGCCTACATTTGGGTGGAAATTGTTTGTCGATGGCTAGTTTCCATAGACCAATATGTTCAAAGATGAGTGTTCAATCTATGTATCTAAATTCCCAGTTATAATTCTGAAACTAAGCTTATGTTTTTCTTATGTATGAATTGAAAAAGAATTCACGGTGAATGTACAATATTGCATGCATTGATGGTTTCCCATATGGTATGATAAAGGAACAAAGTCGTTGACATATTTGGATCAAAATACTTGCACCTCATCTCTAATCATACTCTTGAGTGGATACGATGATGTAGGGTGATCAAAACTTAAATTCCTGACCAACGCCTTATGGATTGGTTTACCAAATCTCTCTTACCACCCATTTTCGAGGATGTTTCTATGGTAGGGGTGAGTACCAAAGAGCAATTCATATTACATTCCCAACACTTAGATCTGATCTACTATCATTCTAGCACCCTGTATGATATTATCTCGCTTGCTCCTAGGCCATCAAAAGATCCGAGAAAATCAAACCCAAGACCCCATGCCAATGGTGTGGTGGGTTATGTTTCCAATGCGTCTATGGGCTAGTTAGTTGATCAGCTAGGTCGAATGAGTATTTTATCAAACCCATTAACTGTTGTACCTATTTCCCAAACTTCCTAGGTCTCGACTAATACCTCTGAGGTAAACTTCCACATAACTAAATAATTCATTGCAACCTAGAGGATATAAGAAGAATAAAAAGAAAAACTCAAATACTGAGTGTGGGACATCTCAAATCCATAACACATTGGTGGAGGAATGAAGGAAAATAAAAAGAGTCTACTCACATGCATAATATGTGGGAAGGACCACCCTACTCACGGGTGTCCTAAGAAGGATGAGATCCACTGATACATGGCACAACAAAAGGACTCCCAATATCCTAGTGTATTAACCCATCCTTTCTCCACTTAGCCTCAACAAATGGTTGTATCAAATCCTACCACTTCATCATGGGGCATGTAAGGTACCCCTTGGTATGAGGGGTCATCTTCAAATGCCACAGTATTCATGTGTGATCAAATGGTCATTATTCAAACTCAAGCTCTCAATTACAACATTCTTGAGATTACTCCTACCACCTAGGAGTCGACCTCCTCTTCCTTTCCTGGTGGCTCTCTCCATATTGAGAAGCCATCCTTTGAGACATTTATTTTCCCCCGGAGGGGTGTTCTTTGATGCATGATGCATAATTCAAATCCACGGTTTCCCACAACTATAGTATTGTGGAAGACCTAACCCAAACACCACGTGTGATGTCTTCTCTAGAAGTTCTCCAAAGTTTCCCCACACATCAGAAAGATTTGTTATGAGAAATAGGAGATATTGATCCCTTAGAGTCTAACCTAATTACATTTGATTCAGACCAAGTTCATCATAGGCTCTGCCACCAAATTTATTTTCATACTAAAGTGAGAGTAAATGGGAAAATCATCCTTCACACTATGGTTGAATAAGGAGCATCGAATTGCATTATGTCCATTTCCTATTAGAAATATATCATCTCTTTGAAGTTCGATATGTCTAACATCATGTTGAAAGCATTCAAACAATGCATGTTTTAGCCTCATGGTATTATCACTGCATTACCCATTTATCTAGGTGGTAATATTGTCTCCATTGCGATAGAGGTAGTTTATGCACCAATTGAGTATAACTACTTCTTGGACATACATGTTTCTATGAGATGACTGCAGTCATCTCATCGATATTTTGGATTTTATGCTTCCATAATCAGGGGAAAATAGTTATGATTGATCAAATTTCATTTTGTACCCCAAATCTTGGATCCAATGTGTGTTCTAATGTACCCTTTGTCGGTGATTCCCTGATTTCTTGTATGAGCATTGGTAGGGAATGTCCAAAGACTCTTCGTTGATCGAAACCTTCCCCCTTCCCCCACCACCTTTGTCTACGAATGTTTCTCCAATAAACCCAATCACTTTGTCTACCAGTGGATCCCTAATGTATTTGAATTATTGGGTGGTTCCTCGTTCAAAGGATGTTGACTCTTATGAATCCTCTATTGCACTCACCATGGCTGAAATTTCCTATCAGGCGATCTAGTTTGCATATGTTGTGCATGATTTGGATCTCTAATAGGATGTGGAATTCCGATTAGTATTTCAAGCCTTCTTTGGACGTGTATCCTCTTCCTGCTTTGCATGACTTCCTAGATATTTAGTTTGATTTGGAGTGGTTTATGGTCAAAATCCATCGTCTATTCTATCCTACCTTCCTAGTGTTTCTAAGGTTTAGAACATCGAATGCACACTTAAGGTTTGAGTTGCCATTATTTGTACCCTAAAAAAAATATGGTCATGGCTCATAATTGCATTAAGAAACAAGAATGTCAAGGTCATTCAAAATTTCAATTTGCTAAAGGGGACTAGGTAATTCTTTGTTTGAAACCATATAAGAAAACATCACTCAAAGATGAAAGATGCCAAAAACTCACCGCCAAGTTTTTTGGTCCTTATACAATTCTCTAACAAGTGGGATTGGTGGCCTACCAGTTAGCTCTACCCAGACACTTTAAGCTCCATCCTATTTTTCATGTTTATTTCCTCAGGAAAGTGATTGGAACTAAGTTCCAAACTCAAACTAGTCTCCCTGCATTCGATGAAGAAGGCTCCATTTGGCTGTAGCCTCAAGCAGTATTGAACCACTACGAGCATCGTCTCCTTCAACACACCATCACGAAATTTTTAGTTCAATAGAAGGATACACCACCAGAAGATGCCACATGGGAGTCAAATACCATTCTAAAATAATTTCCCCATCTCAAGACTTGACGAAAAGGCTATTTTTCAATGGGGGGGCATGTTAGCGACTTGTTGACGAGGGAAAGTATTCCTTTCAATAGACATAGGTTCTCCCTAGTATGAGATCCCAATTAAACTTCACACCATTTGAATTAGGATTCCCATCCAAATTGTGTCTCAGTTTCCATTACTGGATTGGGGGGTTAATGAATGGTTTAATGCAGGGGGTATGCAAATGAAAACTAGACTACTTGCAAAAAGGAAACCTATTATATTATATCCTATCTAGGAGCAAATAAGGGTATCCAACAAACAAATTAAGATGCTAACAATCCCTGTAATAATGTTATTTCAGATAGTTGTTAGAGAGAAACAAATATTGATAACATATGTGTATGAAAGAAAAACTAGATAAGTCTAAGATACACACTCATATACATAAACCTGCTCATCGTCTCAGAACAATTAATAAGAGAGAAAGACAACAATTGTGGAAAATTTCTATTCACAAAAGAAAATTCTATATATGCAACATAATCCTTACAAAGTTCCTAGATAGCCTGGCATTCACTTGAAATAGTTCAAAGAAAATAGCCATTTGAAAAACAAGTATTTCTCTCAAGCAAATTGGCCCTAAGAGCTTCTCAATATTATCTTAGAAATGTATTTTTACAAAATTACAAAGTTGAAGAGCCTTTTCAAAGTGGGTGTCTTGCTTCATTTATAGTCTCTTAAGTAATTGTCTATTGAGGGTTCTTGAGTTTTGTTACAAGGAAAATCTATCTATGGCAAGGGGTAAACCACAATAGACGGAATGAATGAAAAAATCAACTCTAATACCAAGTATGCTATATAAATTTAAATGGTAACAATACAAAATAAAGATCCTACCTCGTCTGAATGTTCGATGAAGACCACTGTCGAGCACGTGACTCAAAGCTTTATACCTGCAACTTGTCCTCAACAACCAAGATACACAAGCATATAGTGATAATATATAATGTTATCATATACAATAGCATAATCCCTTAACATTCATAAAAAATACGCCCATGGAATAACAATTCAAAAATTTTCAAGATATGAATTGGACAAGAAAAGAGTATTTCTATTAAAAAATGATCAACGAAAGTGTATGAGTGACAAACTTCCATGTCGTCATGTCTCGGAACTGAGAAACTAAGTCCCTTCCAGCTGGGCCTCCACCAATTCAATCCTCCACTAAAGGAAAGCTCATATAAGAAAGACAATGAGGTTCCCCATCAAAGAGGGAAGAGCTTGGGGGGTGAACAATGTGTTCAGACTTTAAAGGACAAAGTGATGCAGACTCAATATGAAGTGAAAATTTCTCTAGAGTATCTTTTCTCTCAAAAGTTGAATTCTCTCTTCCTCCACGACTTTGATATGGCTGAATTTATATCCTTGAAATGGAACTGAAACATCGAGTCAGAATGTTTCCAGTGTATGGAAGGTCAAGGATCATGGATCTTGTGATGTGACATGGAAACCTGACAAATTTTTTAATTTTGGGAACAAAACCTGATGTACGTGGGTTGTAATGGTGCAACCTTCTTATACACATGCTGTATAACTATTAGGGTGCGTATATGTAGAAAACTGTGATTTTTTTAGCTCTGGGTAGTGCAAAAGGGGACTTCAAGTCTGCATAGGGAAATGGAAAGGCCTTCTGAGCAAGATTCATGGGGTGAGGCAAATCTTTCCATAACATATGCCCCCTAATGTGTGAGGTTAGAGGAGTATCTGTGATGGCCGAAATACATTATAATTCCCAGAAGTGGAGTGATGGAGACTCAGCTGGAAGAAGTAGTTGCTCATGAGAATATTAGAATTCATAATGAATTTGTACACATGGCTTCCAATTCAAATTACACTGCATATCCATGTGGAAATATACTAAAGAATTGTTCATGACCATGAATAGGCAATACAAAGTAGCCATAGGCTATCATAATCATGAAAAAGTCCCAGTGAAGACCGGTCTCAAAATCAATCTGAAGATATCTGTATACGATGGAGTACAATCTAATATCCCATGATCACTGAAGTCATATAGGTACTGGTCCAATGAATGATAGCAACAACTTAGGAAAGCCGCTACTATAAATTGATTTCTTCAAGTCTTCTACACGATCCTCCAAAGGTGCAAGTCTACATCATGTGAATAGAGGAGTTGAGATAAAATAATAAGAGACTTCGTTTGATTATCGATCATTAATGTATAACGTTAACAAATGCGAGACAACCTATCAATAATGAAAGTAGGTTTCAAGGCACCGAATACA
The DNA here is from genome assembly GCA_032191745.1 of Picea mariana. NCBI lineage: Eukaryota > Viridiplantae > Streptophyta > Pinopsida > Pinales > Pinaceae > Picea > Picea mariana. The sequence goes on from JASDQU010011357.1 coordinate 39,109, forward strand.
TTCTTATAAGTGTGAATAAAGGTGTTGAGGTCGAACGCTTGAAGAATCCATCGATCAGGGGACATTGATGTATTCCCAACTGTCGATGGTGGGAGAACCTGCCACTAATGACTGCAAGCCTCTAGATACTCATAAGACTCTAGGCCTTGTTTCCATAATAGATGATTTGAAGTTGATGGAAGGAGACCCGCTGAAAGGAGAGAATTAAGGAATTTCTCATCAGTCAACATGAAGTACAAAGAAATAGCTTGATGATTTGGAGGAACTCAGATGAAGAGGATGTTCATGAACCAATGACCATGTGCATCTGTCAAATGCACCAGATGCAAGTAGTGAACAAAAGAGACCCTCTAAATAGTAGCCAATAAGGAAAACTTCCAATAAAGGTGAGGAAACCAACAATAAGGCTAATGACATCCAAGACACTGCAAAAATCCCAATGTGTGAATAGATTTCTTATCGTTGAACACAAGGGATACCCCCCAATCAATGACCAATGAGAAGATGTTGACTGTTGGGTTCAAGGTTACCTACCCATAATGAAAGTAGGACTAGGGTGCACAATAGGACTACAACTTCTTGTGACTCTGAGACACATTGAGGGTATGGACGACATGCAAAGTTAAGAGTTATGAGAAATGGACGACATGGGATTATAGACATCCTTTGAACAAGAGCATGAGACATGTGGAGGATTCCGACATCATAGAATTGATAATGAAACTTCGTGATTCTTGAGGCATCAAAAAACTCTCCATAGGGACTAGAAGAATAACCAATCGAAGGACTAAACTCTAAGTAACGAGCTCATCTTCCTAAGTTCATACTAAACCCAAACTTTGGATGAAAATGGACTCAAAAGTTTGTGCTATGTTCAAAGGCGACATGACTGCTGCCAATATGAGATAATATTCTTTTCCCGCCCATATTTTTTTGTTTTTTCATAGACAAATGAATGCTATGATACAAGAGAGGAAATGAATGTCGCGAGTAAGAAACTAGTTCCAACAGTTGAACATACCTATGCTCAATGCAAGAAGGTGCATGCATGATATGGACACTCGGGGGAATGTTCCCTCTTAGGGTACAATGTGTCAAGCTGCAAAGGATATAAATAAGGCTCTTCTTGGTTAGTGATGCAAATTGCTGAAGTAAATAGGATTATAACAAGAAATCGGGAACCAAGAATAGGCTCAATAGTGCAAACAAGAGGATGAAATGCAATTACAAGTTAACTCCAAAGAATGTACTTTTTCATAAATTTAGTCCCCTAGGCTCGAAAAAGTATAAACAAATACCCGGGAGAACTCTTCTAGCCACTAGTGACTAGAGTATTCCTTTTTCGAAATTATTCTACTTGATCCAAAAAAGGGTTAAAATTACACGAAATAGATGACCTTTCAAAGCCATTTAATGAGTGTGAAAGAGACAAGTTCACTCGACAATCTTTTCACTTTTTTATAGAGTTGGAAAAGAGCTTAACTAAGACTCGGTGGAAGTCCCATAGGTATAGGTTAGAATTCTTATGAGTAAGAATATGAGGTTTGAATGCAAAGTCATATTGAAACTATAAGGGACTCTTGGTCCTATGGAAAAATCTCTGCATGGGCCCCAAATGGCACAAAGGTTCTAACTAGGGCACCCATGTTTGGTAAGCCTATACTATTCACTAACGACACTTCTAGTAGCAGAAAGAAGGTTCCATGTCGCTAATAAATGGGTTTGTAACTAAGGCATGTGGATAATTACAGTCATAGGATAATGAAAAAATGTAAAATGGATTGAGGAACTATCCTATATGCTGGTAAAAAAAAATACCTGCCAAATTCACGAACGAGCGATATGATGCTAGAAACCACAAAAATACCTAGACAAAACCATGAAAGCCAACTCTTTCCACTGCACTATTAGTCCACTAGGTCAAAAAATTATCAAAAACTATGTAAAGTGGGTAAAAAGTTTCTACTAATAGTCAACAATAACCAATTTTACTGCACCATTTGAGTTTTTTACCCATATAGTGCATTTTGGACCAAATTGCCCATGATATTCAAGTGTCGATTGTGGGAGATATGAGCGATGAAATTGACAACCATCTGGACCAGGTAAGTACCCTTTCCCTCCTCTTCATTTCTAGTGATTTAGAATTTCAAATTAGTCCCCATTTTTTAAGTTTTTTAAGGCACAACTTAGGAATTAGGGTGTACGCGGGCTATAGTTCATAGGGTCATGTATATGGAGGCATGTACGTGGGCAAGGAAAATTAAACCCGTGTATTTGCATCCCTACATGTGGTTTTTCACATTGCATCCCATGTACAAGTCCACAAATTAGTTTTTTAAAGAGTTTGACTCAAAAAATGGTTTTCTTCTTGCAAGATGGTACTTAAATGGAAAGAAAGAGAGCATGAGGAAGTTGATCCTATAGTGGAAGGAGATCCAGGGGCCCAATTAGAGTTAAAAATATGTGGGATTTACAAGTTTTGGTCTCTCAAAGGAATGATGGCTCAAGTGAGATTGCTCCAAATGTTGATGAACTTTTGGGATCCAGATACAGAGGTATTCAATCTCAATGGGAAACCATTGAGAATTGAAGTCAAGGATATCTATTTCCTTACAGGATTGTCTCGTTGGGGTGAGGTGGTGAACCTCAAAGCCCACGGTGTTGGGGGTGGTATGAATATAGAGGATTACATTGCAACCCACTATGTTGTAGGCACATAAAAAGTAGGGAGCCAACTCCCCATTAGGGTGATTGAGAACCTGAGTTTGAAGATCATTGTTCTCATGCTTACATGGATCACAGGGTTGGCCTTGTTGCACCAAGAATCAAGGCCACTTATGTTCTATTCAGTGGAGTTCTTACGATCCACAGTTTATGATTGATGCACCTCACTACTGGCTAACATGAAGAGCCAACTGACAGAGTGAAAACAAGGTAGGAAGAGGAATTTCAGGTTCACATCTATATTGTGTAGTTTTTTCTTTGAGGGAGTTCCAAGATTGATCCCTAGAGTTGAGATTGTTCCACATAGACTGCACGATCTAGCGATGTCACGATGGACCAAGGTGATGAGGCAGTTGGGAGGTGGTAGGGTGCCAAATCCCTAAAACAATGAGTTCTTCTTCTAGTGGCGTCAACGGGTGATATCCCTGGATGACTACCCTTATGCAGGGATCAACTACAAAGGATATCCAAACATGTCATTTCCACTAGGCTCCGCCTATGGTGATATAAGTATGATTTTTTTTTTTTATGTATTTCATTTTTTTGTATTTTTTAAAAGAGTAAAAAAAATGCAAATAATTTTGGAGGGTGTCAAGTATTTAACAAAAATGCTTTGTTACACAGATGTGGGTCTACAATGGCCAGATGGATTCCCACGACATCGGCAGAGGAACCAGGGACATGAGCCAGCGGGAGGAGACGCAAAAAGAGTGATTCAAAATGTGCAGGGGAACCTATCTTGTTTGTCGCACATGATTCCTATGGTTGAAGTGGAGGATCTTCCAGAGGCGATGCAACAACAGGTGGTGGGTGTTCCACGTGCATGGGTGTGACTCTTCTGACGTCTCGCAAACACCTTAGTATGATATCATGACACACATCCAGTGCCACAGGCGTAGATGTCATGGTCATTATATCTATCGATTGTATATGTATTTTGAGGGTGTTAGCCCCATTTTGCACTGTAACACCATATTTTTTGGAAAGATGAAATATATAAAAAACATCGGTCTTTAGCTTTATTTATATATGATACAATGTGTACATTGATGGATGTGTTTTCTTTACTTTAGTTATGTGACAAATGCCAATCTAAAACATAATTAGCATATGCATCAAATACATAATTAAAACTTCTAGGTATGTTATTATAAGTAATAAAATCAAAGTGGTGTTCCAAAAGTCGTACCCATAGGAATTGTCAAAGTAGAGTAGGGTCTCTCACATAGTAACTGTCATTTTCTGACATGCTACTAATTGGGAGTCTAGGAGAACTTCTAAAGATCAAACACAATGATAAATGGCGTCATGCAAAAGCTCTATAATGATGCTATACTCAGCCACATTGTTCGTTGATGGCCCTAGACAAATGCCACCTAAAGACACCAGTTGACCCTCAGGTGAGTAAATGACCCAAGAGGTGGAAGCCAAGTTCCATGTATGATGAATGGCACTGTTTGTGAATCCTAAGTACATAGAAGATTATGTTGACATCTTCCAACCAAGGGAAAAGTCGATAAGCAAGTTGAATGACACAAAGGAAAATATATATATACACTAAGATACACTAGTATAAAAAGAGTCACGCCCAAGATTGAGGGCTCAAGCATAATAGTTTTTGAGGTAGAGCCCATTTATGGGCTCAACCAACATATTCCCTTCATAATCTTCTAAATCATACACTCCTTTTTCCAAAACACATCGCACAATATAAGGACCATGCCACATGGGGTTAAACTTGCCTGCCCCCAATGGTTCTTTGGCTTGGTCATACAACAATACCAAGTCACCCTCAATGTACTACCGAGGATAGACAGATCTATCATAATGAACCTTGACATGTCGTTTATTTTCTTCCATAGCCATAAAGGCATCTCAACACTACTCATCTAGGTTCTCTAGGTGTAAAAGGCGTTCTTCAAGAAGTGTCAGGTAGGAGCTCAATTTCCATCTTGAGTGAAGGTATTTCAAATTCAATTGGAAGGATTGACTCCACATCGTGTACTAACTGAAAAGGAGAAAAATCGGTGGAAGTCTTAACTGAGTTTTGGCATGCCCATAGCGCAGGGTAAAGCATAAGATGCCAGTCAGATTTACTCTAGTTGAAATGTTTTTGCAAGATGGTATTGTAACATCCCCAACCAACCATAGGCCAGGGTATTCTATCTACAAGCCCACCCTTGGACTTATTTCTCATATCGATACCTTCTTTATTTATTAAGGATGCATAAGATAAGAGAATTAATGACATGCATGACAATATCCAACAAGCATGCATATTCTAAAGATTCAATTAAAGATAATTAAATATACAGTGGAAATACATTCATACATAGATAATAATATCACAATAGAGAGTACTTATCTTTATGAAATATGACACTAACTGGCTACAGAACAAGTACGTTCCACCCAACCATAGACACCACTACTCCAAGTCTCAACAAAAGTGTCACCCCTGAGCTAGACCTATGAGTCCACAAGGATGGTTCCAGAGTGTTACTTGGCTTCCCAAACCAATCAGCTCTCAAGCTCTCACAGGTTTCACAACACCCACAACAATCCTAGTACCCAACTCTCTTCTCCCTAGCCTATGCCACCCCAATAGAATGGACCTCCACCCTTCTCTTCCACGTAGTCCCTCAGGAAGTCCTTCTCCTTTTTACCAAGGCCTCCAACACAACTAGTCCAGAATATCAATGCTCAAACTCTCAGGACTTGCAGTTGTGAGAAAAATAGGGCACAAGCCAATGAATCTTAGACATGCGGGCCTCTAAGCATGACTGGATCACACTAGTGACCACTAGAGCCAACTATCCCATCGCTAATTCTTCAGTAGTTCAGTCCCCTTTCCCAAGACCAAGACGTAGGTGAGGATGGATCAATGAATGGGTAGGTGAGTGCATGCAAGTGCGTGAGGGGAATGAATGAACGTACAGGGAAACAACGAACGATCCATCAGTCGAACTGTGACCAACCCCATAATCAGATCAGAGGTAGGTTTAAGTAACCTCGTGGGAAATCAAGAACCCCCTGGCCTTCCCCAAGAATCTCCCGTAACCGATCTCCTCCCTTAGACAAAATGGTGATTGATATAGGAATAAACACTTAGCCCCTCAATCCCCCTCTCTTGTGGAATCATAGACCCCTATAACTCTAGTCCTTGTCCATCTAGCAACCAACCATGTATTTATTATTAATAATGATAAACAAAACATTACATGTCTTGGAAATGTTGGAATTTTAATAATTGTTCGGGCACTTTGGCCTCTCAGCATTGTAAAAATACATTATTTAAAACAGGGGTTTAAAACCTAGGGTGTTACATCCACTCCCCCTTATTTTTTCACTATCCTTAGTGCATATACAAAATAGAAATCAAAATCTCAAATTTATTCAAAAAGCTGTGGATACTCTGCCCGCATGGCATCTTCATGTTCCTAGGTAACATCTTCATGACTATAGCAGGTCCACTGAACTTTTACCAACTCTATAGCTCAATTCTGGATCATTTTGACTTTTCTATCCAACACCCACACTAGTTGAACCTGAAAAAATCCCTCTGTCTCTACCTGAATTAGATGCTAATCAATAACATGGTTAGGATCATGTACATATTTATTTAGTAAAGATACATGAAATACATTATGCACATTCATGGAAACAGACAATGCAAGAATGTATGCAACTGGCCCTATTCTGTCCAATATTTCAAATGGACCACAGAATCTGGTTGCCATCTTTGTACAACTACCCAATCTCAAAGAGCTTTTCTTAGGCTTCAATTTCAAAAGTACACGCTCCCCTACTTTAAATTCTTTAGCTGTCATGTTCTTGTCTGCATAAACTTTATGTCTATCCTAAGCTGCCTTTAAATTCTTCTTGATCTTAACCACTTGGTCTTCCATGTCCTTGAGCAACTCCGACCCAAGTACCACTCTATCTGTTGGGTTGTCCCAGGTTACTGGAGTATTGCATTTCCTACCATACAAGGATTCAAATGGGCTCATTCTCAATAAATCTTGATACCCATTATTATATGCAAACTCAACCAAGTGTAAGTAATCTTGCCACTTAGATGGCTTATCCATCACATACATTCTCAACATGTCTTCAATTATTCAATTGATTCTCTCTGTTTGCCCATCTGTCTAGGAATGATATGTTGTGCTAAAGTTTAGATTTGTGCCAAATCTTTTAAACAATCCCCTCTAGAAATTGGAGGTAAACTTCATATCTCTATCCGAGACGATTTTCCTAGGTATCCCATGCAACCTAGCAATTTCCTTCATGAAAATTTCTGCAATATTAGTTGTTGTATGCATTGTCTTCATAGGCACAAAATGAGCAGCCTTTGTTAATTTTTCAACCACCACCATGATGGAATCATGTTGCTTATTCATTATGGGTAATCCTGTGATGAAATCCATGGTGATAACTTCCCATTTCTTCTCTAGAATTGGCAATGGCTGCAGCAAACCCACTAGATTCCTATCCTCGTCCTTCACCTTCTGACATTCTATACATCGAGCAATGTAATCATCAACATCCTTATTCATTCCTAGCCAAAAGAACTGACTTCTTACTGCTGTAATTTTTTTCTAGTAACCTGGATGTCCAACATAAGGAACATCATGCATTTCCTTTAGTACCAAATTCCTCAATTCTCCAGAACTAGGAACATAGATCCTATTTTTATGCATGAGTAACCCATCTTCCTTTATCTCATACTCCTTTATTTTCTTTTGTACATATCCTTGCTGTTGTACATATTTTCTGTTGCCACCTGGGTTGGTGACATTTGTAACATGTGGACCTGGGGTAAAATTTTGGAATTTCAAAAGTTGAAAGATGGGAAGGAAGAAAGAATGAGAACCTCTAAAGTCCCGAAGCTCTGAACTTCCGAAGTCGCGAAACTTAGATGATAGAAGTTCCATAGTGAGTGTCAGTCATTGGATACTGGGTAGGCGTGGATGGTTGATCCACCCTACTTCGCAAGTTAGATAACTCTGAACTCTGAGAGATTGTTGTGTTGTGCTTTGAAACTTCTCGAAGGTTGAAGGCTCGAGTATCACCTTGTGATCTAGAGTTTGGTCATAGCCTATGATCGCATGGGTTGGCAACTTAGAAAAAAGGGGGCTATCGCCCGAAAACTATTACAGAGAAGAGAAAAACTTGAAAATTTCATGAAATTGGAACGCGTTCTTAAATCAGATTGGTTTTTGAATGTGTGGGATTTGTTAAGGAATGATGACCTGACAAATTCTGGTTGACTAGACGTTGTATTTGTAGAGTTCAATGAGTATCAGGACTAAAGTGAATTTCCACTGAGAGAGGAGAAATGGAGAAGGCATAGAATGCTTCCAACTCAGAGAATGAAGTAAAAGCAATGGATGTCCACTTGGGATTTGAAGGATCGAAATCCAATGAGAATGAAGAAGAGATGGATAAGGAAGGGCATATGATGAAAATTATTTAACGATTGCAGAAAGATGCCCAGACTCAACGAGCAGATAATAAAAATCTTATGAAAGCCAGAGAACGATAGAGATAATTCAACTTAAAGTTGATACAGAGTCTGGAAAGGATAGAAAAGAAGTTGGATAAGGAGAGTGACTCTAGCAAAATAGGGAGACACAAGATCCCTGAGAGGAAAATAAGATCTAGGAGCATTGGCAAACATCATCGTCACTCCCCGAAACATTCCAATAAGGAAGTATGTAGTAGTTCAAGCCCATCTCCTACCAAAAAGCATAGGATATCTGGAGTGGATGAACTGAAAGGATAAATTAAAAAGATCAAGTCTCCTACATTTGATGGAGGGCACCAGAAGGAGGAAGATGCCGAGACATGGCTGTTAGGCATGAGAAAATACTACCAACTACAAAATTATTCCTCCCATGCAAAAGGAAGAATTGCAATGCACCAACTGAAAGGAAAGGCATCCATGTGGTGGGATCCACTTCTACAGGTGAAACACATTAGAGAGAAGGATATCACTTAGAAAGAATTCAAGAAATATTTCAAGAAGAAATATTTGACTAAGAGATATTATGATAGAAAGATGAAAGCGTTATTTGAACTCAAGCTAGGTAGCATGACCATTGATGAATACGAACGAAGATTTTTGGAATTGCTGAAGTATGTTTCATTCATGAAGGATGAGACTGTCATAATTCAAAGGTATTTGAGTGGATTACCACCTTCCATCGGTGACAAGATCCAATACGATGACCCTAAGACTATGGAAGAAACGATAAGGAGAGAAAAATGCTTATATGAGTAGCAAAGAGTGTTAGGATATTTACACACTTAGGAGTTAGTTAAGAACTACTTGGTCTAATATGTCATTAGGTAAAAGTGTGTTTTTTAGTGTGTTTCTTTAGTATTCATTAGTATGCATT
>JASDQU010011357.1:72216-100503 GCA_032191745.1 Picea mariana
GAGGAAGGGTCCCTAAAGGTTGGCTAGTTCTTCTGTTAAAAGCTAACATATTCTGTGTAACCGACGTAAGATGAGGACAACCCAAATATTTCCAAGCAATAGAGGACAAAATACTAACGGATGCACCTTCATCTATCAACGTCTGAGGAACACCCTGACCACAAACTTGTACTGTAATTTGGAAAGGAATGTGAGAGTGAAGATGAGGTCTAGTTAACACACCCCAATTAAAAATGATGGCCTCATTGCTTGGAGGAGGTTCCACGGGAGAAGGAGGAATGCCCCTCGACATGGTAGATTCTGTATCAATGAGAAAAACATGGGAAGTGTTGGGTTTACTCTTGAGAGGGAGAGTAGGATCGACTGATGACAAGATTAGATTGACCACTTGGGTTTCATTCTCCAAGGGGACAATGGTGTCAATGGGTGGAAAATGATCGACTGCTTGGGTTTCACTCTCTGGTGGGAGAGTGGGATTGACCGAGGATGGGATCGGATCAACCACTTTGTCAACTGGTTCAACTAAGGACATGACCATATTGAATACATGATCAACCAGACTGACCAATGAAGGGGTCGGATCGATCATTCCATCAACTACAGGTGGGTCGAGAGTAAGCTTGCGATGAGTAGCTGGAAGTTGGGGCTGTGAAATAGTCATGTCTTCCAGTAGTTTTGAGGCTTCGTCCATATGATGGAAAAGGTGAGTTAGATGACTCCCTTTGCATAACATACACAACTTGACTCTACTTTTCTTCTTCCCAAAGGTATCTTGACTAGTTGACGGGAGGTCATCAACATGTTGTTCAGAGATTGACAACATGGGTTGGTGAGGTTTTGTAGACCATGCTTCTATAACCTTGGATAGACCAGGCAAATCCTTAAGAAGATGGATACCCTTACAAATCCTACAAGGGTACTTGGGCTTATGATTTGTTTGGATGATCTTGGCATCATCAACACTCCTAGCACGATTAACAGTAACTGGTTTCTTTCCAACATGTCTGGTAGTGGTTGGATGTTTGGACCCTTCCTTATTTTTATTCAAGTTAATCAACAACCTCTCCTTTTGTAACCATTGTAGCACTTGTCTCACATGCTTGAAATGTTATTCCTCGCTCCTGCTAAAAATAAAAATTTCATCCAAGTACACTACAAGAAACTTTCCCAGGAATGGTTTCAAGACTTGATTCATAAGCCCTGTAAATGGAATGGGAGAATTACGTATCCCAAATAGGATAACTAACCATTTAAACAAGCCATATTTAGTCTTAAAGTAATTTTTCCACTCATCACCTTCCCTTATCCATATTTGATGATAACCACTCTTCAAATCAATCTTTGTGAAGTATGTAGCCCCACTTAAACAATGCATAAGATCTTACATCCTGGAAAAGGAAACTGGTACTTGATGGTGATTCAATTTATGGCTTGTGAATCCATGCACATCCACCACTCTCCTATTTTATTTGGATTCAATATTGCTGGCACTGCACATGGGATTGAACTCTCTCTAATCAATCCTCTATCTAGTAGCTCATGTACTTGTATGTTCACCTATTCACTCTCTGCAGGAGTCATACTATAAGTTACCTTGTTAGGTAAGCTTCATATACGAATTAAATCAACTTGATGAGAAATAATTCTCACCAAAGGTAATCCCTTTGGTAAATCCTCAACAAGAATTTCCTTAAATTCATCCAGCAAAGGATTTTTTTCTGCAGGTACAACATTTGTCTCCTCTCCCTTATTTACTTTTTTTTTGAATCATTGCTAAAAAAAATGTCTCTCTTCTTTCTTCCTCCAAAACTTATTTGGCAGAACATAGCATGATTTTGTTGTTACTAGTGCTTATACCATCATAATTTCTTGTTGCTTCCACTGCATTTTCCAGAATTGGGGTTAATTTATATCATTGTCCATTTTTTTCTTAAACTCACATGTGTTTTCCTTGCCAACATGGTGAAATTCCTGGTCAAATATCCATTGTCTTTGAAGCAGTACATTGCACGCATCCATCTCAACCACATCACATAATACTTTCTCATGGGTTTGTGCTCTTCTCGATCAATTTTTGATTTCGGTTGTTCTTGTATTCCCTTTCTTGATCCACGCTCCCTGTGTACCTTATTTTATCTTTTCTCAAGGATGTGTCAGGATGTGTTTCTTTAATTTCCAACCTATGTGTGTTCTAACTTATCTGGAATGTATGCCCCATCCTATATCATGCGCTAGAGTGAATTCAAAAACCTATGCTAAGACCAGTGTGCATATGTGTTGGAACCATCTCATTGCCTATTGTTTCTTCTGTTGGAGCCACTAATGGGCAAGCTATGGCATATGGAAGTGTGAACTAGTTAAATTGAGGTTAGTCTCTCATAGGGTTGTTAAAGATTGCTTAAGTATCTTAAAATGGCTCATGTAAAGGAGAGTCAGTGTTGTTCCTCCCCCGTGAAACTCTTTATTTCTGAGCAATTTATCACGACTCCATGGAAGGCGAAGAGATCAATCCAAGATTTGATTCAGAGCGGGTTGTGTGGAAATGGTTACAGAAGCGTGTGATCCATACTTCCTATCTGAAATCTTAATAAACATTCTTCAGTCACGGTCACCTTCTGTCCTCTTTTAAACCATTAAACAACATAAGGATTTGGATGAAACAACTTCTTCAATTTCATTTTTTCCATGACCTAAGTGGACACTAATTTTTCTATACTTCCCCCATCTATTAAAAAATTACAACATTTCCCTTGGAATTTACATTTGGTTTTAAAAAAATTATTTCTCTGTTCTAGTTCTTCTGCTGCCTCTTGTTCATATTTAAGTATTACTCTCTAAAACATGAAGTTCTCACCATGTTATTTCTAAAGAACAATCATATTATCTCCAACAACATAAGCCTCATCAATGTGCATTACTTGTGTTTGTGCTTCACCTCTTCTTCCTGAAGCTTGTCGTTCTAAGCATTCATATTTATTATGGGATTATACTCCACAATGATAACAAATAATCTCTTACTTACAATTTCCTCTTCCAAATCCTCCTCTTCATTTCCCACCATTACTTCCTCCTCTACCACCTTGTCCACTGGTAGATTCTTCTTCCCTTTCACTACTTTTAAAATTTCTTGTCTTACCTCTTCCTTTAGAACCTTTTCCCCTACCTCTTGTTTGTGTTTTCCTATCAATATTTTCTTCCACCTTCAAGAAAACATGAAAGGCCTCATCAACAATGCAAAAATAATGTGTACTCATTTCATCTTGAATTGAATACTTTAATCGATTTACATACCTTGCAACTCATTAAAATTCTGATAATTTCATGTGTGCTCAGAGTTACAGCCTAAATAACTCTTCGGTGTATTCACAAAGAGATGTATTCCTTTGTATTAGGTTCTGGACTTTTCTATAAAATGTTTTCTAGTGATCAACATGCATAAATTTCTCCCTGATTTTTGTGACCATATTCTTCCATGTTTTAATCTTTTCCAAATGATTATTCAATCTATCCTTATGCAACATATCCCACCATAGTGTTTCATGGCCCTTAATTTTTGTAATGGAAAATATCATCTAATTTGGTTTCTGGAGATTTTCATATTAAAAATATCTTTCGAGTTCCTCAATCCAATCAATGAGAACATCATCTCTTAGACTACCATCAACACAGGAAACCTCAAATTTTTCACTACCCTTGTAACGCAAGTACAGAATCAACCTAATTGTTGGATATATTTCTTCACCATCTTGTTACTCTTGAATTTATTCTTCTATCTCTTAATCTACTTTAGCATTCCCATTCCTTTGATTTTCCAATTCCTCTATTCTCCATCTCAAATCCTCTAGTTCTCGATTTCTTGCACCCCCTCTTCCTGCTCGTCTTCTTCACAACAAATTTATGTACACCACCACAAACATGGGTTATGTACCCTATCTCACAGAAGAAAATTTAGATACGAATCCTAGAGAAAAACCCAGTAGGTTACCACTTGATGAAAAGCAGAAAGCTACAACTCTAAAATACTACTTCCTTGACATACATCAACAATATTGTAGCACTGAATATTACTTGACATAGAGCATAAATATGCAAACAATTAACAACAATACGACTAACATCTACATGGCATTTTATGCCTTCAAAGTGCACAAATAATCACATACATTACAAGCAACAAAATTGTGTTTAGAGGAATCGTAAAGCAAGTGTAAAGGAGGAGTTATCAAATATCAAATATCTACGGTAAAGATCTATTCGAGAGGTTGTAGGATCTTGAACAATCATCATATTAGGAGGAGTTGCATGAGGTTTAATCAGCAAAGTTATTAGAACTTCACGTATTTAGAGGATTCGATGTGTGGAGAAGTCGAGACACCCGAAGTCCCGAAGGCCGGAGTGAATCATGGTCACTCAAAAAGTTGGGACACATGTCAGCAGATCGTGTACTCTAGTGGATTGGAGTTTTGAAAAAATTTTGGAGTCGGGATGCTCGAAGTCCCAAAGACCCGAATTTCATATGGTCCATCCATCAAGAAGGACATGCGTCGGTAGATTGGGAGATCCATAAGATAGTCATTCTAGGAGAATAGTGAGTAGAGGAGGTCAATATTTGTGTAGTCCCAAATTACGGAGTAGATCTGGAGTGTTGATTCTAGGAGGGGTATGTGGTAGCAGATGCAGAGGTCAGGAGGTCCAGTGCTCTAGGGGAAATTAGAGAACTTTTGTGGAAACTCGTGGAGGCCCAAAGCCCTGGAATTAATAGAAACTGTCCATTGGAGAGGACGTGTGGCACATGATCCCACATTACGGGGACTTGACAAGTCAGAAACCTTACGTCGTTTTGTATATAGGAATGAAATCATCGAAGTCCCAGAGGACATCCTAGTCGTTGATCAACTAGAGGACATGTGGAGGCAGGATATCTTGTTCGGTGTTTTGGCGTTGGGGCATATAAATCGTTTTGTTTTTTGACGATCAATGGAAATCACTGAAGCTCAAAGGGATTGATCAAGACCATCCATTTGATTGAAGACAGCGGACCGTCAATCTAAAACTTGGCGTAAATCACTTTTTGGGGATCCAGAATAATTGTAGAAAAGTGAATTGTATGAAAATATTCAAAGCCTGAAAAGATACAATCTGTTTTGTTGATCTCAACACTCATTGAATACTGTCAATATCACCACTTAGTGTTTGGTAGTTTGGTGAATTTGTGAGAAGAGATAAGAGGGAATAAAAGTCTCAAAGTCCCGGAAATTTTGGGTGTTGAATTTTCGGCCCATGGTTTTGGCCCTCGGTCTTCGGGGAGGATGTGTAAGCACTCGGGGACTCCTGAAAAGGAAAATTTACCTTCTAGAAGAAGGTTTAAGGACCTGCACATTAATATTTCGGGTTCTGAGGGAGTCTCTGAGCTAATCTTAGTTCCTGACTAGAATGATCCTAGACCGGGAGGTCGAGTGAACCCTATGAGAGAGTGGGGTCTGCATCAAGTGGTATCAGAGCCATAATTAAGCTTTGTGTGGAGAAAATTTGGAACCATGCTACCAAGAATATGCAAGGAAATAATTGTACCAAATCGAGTCATGGAAGAAGAAATGAGGCAACTTCATGCAATATTAGATTCCATGGAGACATCACAGAGAAGAGAACCTAATGCTGGTGATGTCAACGAAGATGAGAGTGAAGAGATGGAAGTTGAAGGAGTTGCAGTAGAAGACACTGCAGAGGAACTCTTGTTGAAAGTTGTTTCAATAATGGGAGCCAGAGAAAAAATGGAAATCCCAATGTATGAAGGAAACTTGGATGTTCAAGAGCTACTGGATTGGATAAGAGACCTAGACAGTTACTTTTGATTATGAATATATAGAAGATGAAAAGAAGGTGAAGCATGTTGTAACCATACTAAAGGGACATGTAGTGCTATGGTGGGATGGATTGCAGGCTAACAGAAGGAGAAAAGGTAAGCAAAAGATCAATAATTGGGATAGGATGGTAGCTAAAATGAAAGCTAAGTTCATACCCAAAGACTATTAGATCAATATGTTTAGGATATTGCAAAACTTGAGACATAAGGGTTTGTTAGTGAAGGAATACACTGAGGAGTTTTACAAATTGAAGATCGGAGCAAGACATAGAGAGAGTGATGAGGAAAAGGTTTTCGGGTATATTAATGGCCTCAGATATGAAATCCAAGAAGAAATTAGAATCATGACCATGAGAATGGTGGAATATTATTATCAGTTGGCACTAAAGACAGAGCAGAAGTTGGAAAGGAAACAAAGCTAGTGAAATAGCAGAAATATTCCAAGAAGATGCAGAGGAACTATCAGAGAGAAGTTCCAGAAACCCAAACCTAAAGCAGGGAAGTATCATATTCATACAGAAAGAGGAGGAATTTCAAGAGGTGGAAAACATGGTGTAAGAAACTCTTTTTCTCGAGGAAGAAGAAGGATTAGAGGAGGATATGTGATATGTTATTTCTGTGGAAAGACATGGCATATGTCTTGGGAATTTCCTATGAGGAAGAAGAAAGAAGGAGGTGGAGAAGATCACATTTCTGAAGCTCAAAGGAAGAATGTAGAGGTAGAAGTAGCATAATATGGGAAATCCCTCATGATGAGGAAAATTCTCTTAAATATAGAGAAGGAGGTGGAAAAACAAGTCCATAGGAACAGTCTATTCACGATTGCTTGCAAGACCAAGGACATGGTATGCAAGGTAATCATAGACAATGGGAGCACTGATAATTTGCTATCCACAAAAATGGTGGAAAATATGGAGCTGGAGACAACTACACATACAAACTCGTACAAGGTATCGTGGTTGCATAAAGGACACCAAGTCATGGTAAGTCGACAGTGCAATGTTGAATTAAAAATAGGAGGTTATAAAGATGATATTTTGCGTGATGTAATACCCATGGAAATTTTTCATGATCTATTTGGAAGACCATGGAAATTTGACAAAAATGTCATACATGATGGGCGAAAAAACACTTACATCCTTAAGAAGAATGGTCGCACACAGATGTTACTTCCAATGGAGGATAAGAAAGTGAAGGAAGAAGATAGCCCAAGAATACTTCTCATGAGTGGGAAGTAACTCTTGAATGAAGTTAAGAAGGAACATGAGATGCAGTTAGTTGTGGTGAGAAATCCCAAAGTCATCCTTACAAGTAATTTTATGGATGATATTCCTCTAGAGATTCAGGAATTGTTGGATAATTTTACTGATATTGTGGTGGATGAATTACCTCATTATTTTCCACACATTAGGAGTATTAGTCATTGCATTAACCTTATTCCAGGAGAAAGTTTTCCAAACAAAGAAGCATATAGGCTGACACCTCAAGAGAATGAATAGGTCAAGAATCAAGTCCAATATTTTTTGGATAAGGGTTTGGCCAGAGAAAGATTAATCCCATGCACAGTACCAACTGTGTTGAGTCCAAAGAAGGATGGAGGATGGAGAATGTCAATAGATTCTAGAGCCATAAACAATATTACCATCAGGTATAGATTCCCTTTACCCAGAATGGATGCTTTGATGGATTTCTTGAGTGGAGAAAATTATTTTTCCAAGATAGACTTGAAGAGTGGCTATCATCAGATAAGAATGAGAGAAGGAGATGAATGGAAGACAACATTCAAGAGAAATGAAGGGTTGTATGAATGGATTTTTATGCGATTTGGCTTAACAAGTTCCCCAAGCACATTCATGAGATTTATGAATAAAGTAATCAAAGTATTCATAGGTAATTTTGTTTGGATGATATCCTAGTCTTCAATAAAACTGAAGAAGGGCACTTAAGGAATTTGGCATTAGTGATGAGAAGGTTGCAACAAGAGAATTCGTTGATAAATTTAAAGAAATGATATTTCATGAAGACATAACTTGTATACTTGGCTTTTGTTATATCTTCAAATGAATTGAATATGGATCTAGAGAAGTTGAGGGAAATCAAAGAATGACCTTCTCCAAGAAGAATATTTCAGGTGAGAATCTTCCATGGATTAGCAATTTTTTATAGGAAATTCATTAGGAATTTCTATGGAATTTGTGCACCTATGATAAACACCATAAAGAAGAAGCACAAGTTTTTTAATTGGACAAAGGAAGTTGAAAAAAGATTTAGAGTATTAAAGGAGAAGATTACAGAACAACCTATTCTAGTTTTGTCAAATTTCAAGAAGATATTTCAAATGAGGTGTGATGCAAGTGGAGTAGCTATTGGTGTAGTATTGAGCCAAGACAAAAAGCCTATTTCTTATTTCAGTGAGAATATGAAAGGAACTAAGAGAAAATATTCTACATATGCTAAAGAGTATTATGTTGTAATACAAGCTATGAAAAAGTGGAGGAACTATTGCATTCGAAAAGAGTTTGTCTTGTACAATGATAATCACGCTTTGCAATTCATAACCAGACAGGAAAAGTTGAACAAAAGACATCCTAAATGGGCATAATTCATGAAAATTTTTACTTTTGTTATTAATCACATTAGTGGTAGAGATAAAAAAATTCTTGATGCTTTGAGCATGAAGTGTTTGATTATGCATGAATTTCAAGTGGAGACCTTAGGGTTTGAACACCTTAAGGAAATGTATTGTGAAGATCAAAAATTTAAATAAGCTTATGAAGAATGTGAGAACCCTTTACTAAGGGACATAAGTCAGTGGATAGAGTATATAATTTAGAATGGACTGTTGTTCAAAAGAAGCCAACTATGTATTCCAAAATGCTCAATGAGAGACAACCTATTGAAGGAAAAAAACAATGGAGGATTGGCTGGACATTTAGGCCATGATAAGAGGATTAGCCAGGTATGAGATCCAATGTGAAGAAATTTGTGGATAGATGTAGAGTCTGCAAGTATGAAAAAGGGAAGCATTAGAACATTGGTTTGTATCATCCATTTCCTATTCCAGACAGGCCATGGGATGCCATAAGCATGGATTTTGTGTTGGGATTTCCAAGAACCCAGAGGAGGAGTGATTCCATGTTTGTTCTGGTTGATGTATTTTCAAAGATGGCACATTTCATACCATGCGAGAAATCCATTGATGCTAATCATATAGAAAATTTGTTTTTCAAGGAAATTGTGAGATTGCATGGTTTGCCTAGGAGTATAGTTTCAGAGAGACATACCAAGTTTGTAGGACACTTTCTGAGAACCCTATGGAAAATGTTGGGGACAAATATGTCTTTCATTTAAGCATATCACCCTCAGAAATATGGACAAACTGAGGTGGTAAATTGAATATTAGGGAATTTACTAAGGATATTGGCCATTGAATATCATAATCAGTGGGATCAGGTTCTTCCCCAGGCAAAGTTTTCTTATAATGATTCTCCAAACAAAAGCAATGGAAAAAGTACATTTTAAATAGTGTATGGAATGCATCTGAGAGGATTTTCGGAGTTAAGAGATTTGAAACATGATGAGTTTAGAAGTGCAAGAGCAGAACAATTTGTTGCAGAGATGCAAAAGCTTCATTATCAGATAAACAGACAGTTGCACGAGAGTAGCCATAGGTATAAATTCAAGATGATCAGAAAAGGAGAGAGGTTTATTTTGAAGTTGGATATCAACTTTTAGCACACCTAAAGAAGGAAAGGTTCCCAAGGGTAACATATAAAAAATTGAAGATAAAGAAGATAGGACCATGTAAGATCCTTAGAAAGTTTTATGCAAATGCATATGAGATTGAGTTTCCAGAGGATGTGGGAATATCACACATATTTAATGTTGTATACATGTACCCTTATAGGATGAATGATACAGGAGGATCAGATGATCAAAAGGAGATCTAGTGGGAGAAGCATATGCCAACAACAGAGAATCCACAGATAGAGAAGATCATAGATCAGAGGATTGGTAAGAATACTAGAAGGAAGACTTATTTTGAGTACCTGGTGAAGTGGAAGGGTCACCCAGTAGAGGATGCTAGTTGGGTAAATGAATCTAACATTCAGAAGCATGGAAAGATAGTGTAGGAGATCATAGATAGGAGTCCATGAATTTTTTTCCAGAGGAGTATGATGCAGGAGAATCACCATCAACATTAAAGAGGCCAGGTGGAGGACAAATCAGCACCTAGCACGTGGATTTGAATTTATTTTTGAATTCCAAGGAGGAGTGTGGCTTTCTATTTTGAAAATATTGAAATTTAAAGTTGTTAAATGTTTTGAGGCTTGAGCCATCACATAAGGCCATCAAGGATGTAATCATTTTAATTAACATATAAGGTTGTACATATATTGAGTATCAACTCATATATAAATGTAATTGGAATTCAATGTAATAGTCCTTAGTAGATGAATGAATTAACTGTGATATGATAGCTCTAAGGAAGTCTGGATGGAAATCTCAAGAAGCTTCTCGTTCTATAAATATATGTATCATGTGCCCAAATGAGGTTGTTGAACGTTATTGTAGAGGTTGAATGTTATTGCTATTGTTGTTGAGAGAGTTCTTGAAGTTTATGAGGAGTTGCAAAGAACTGTATGAGTCCGTGTATAGATTTATTGAATCAATACAAGTAGAGAGGTTTTATTCCAATTTTATGGTGTTGTGTTCATTTGAGTTAAATAGTACATGTGATGTTTCGTTATGTTCTCTATGTTTTATTTGTTTATGTATCTTTTATGCATGAATATGTTTTTCATGGTTAAGTGTGGAAACCTTTTATGTTTTTGTAAGTTTCATTTGTTTTCTCTTATGAGATTCCTGGTGAAAGGAGTGCATAGAGCCCACAAGGAGTGCGTAGGACAAGTCGAGATAGACTCAAAAGCTTAGGAAAGATAAAGTGAATTTACAGTGGAAGTGAAAGGAGTGCACAATGGTTTAGATGACGTGCATAGAGTGCATAGTTTTTCAAGAGGAGAGAAAATATTTGAGAAGACCCATGCAAGGAGGGCATCGGGCCAACACTTTATTTAAGTGTCGAAGAAGTTCATAGGAGATGAACGAAAGGAGTGTGTAAGGGAGATTTTATTCAAAATCTCTAAGTATGAAATTCATCAGAAATTTCAGGGAGGAAAAGGTCGCTCCAGAGGTATGAAATACCTCAAGGAACAAATCTTATAAGAGATAGAGAACATGTGATTTCAACAAGAGGGAATTAGAAAATTTATAAGACCAGAGCTTTAAATTATTCGAGGAGCACACAAGAGGGCACAAAAGATTCCATTGATCTCATGTTGTCAAGCTGAAGAAGGATAGCGGTCAGAATCTTCAAGGAGGGTAAGATTTGTTATTTTAAAGTTGAACAATGGAGATTTGATCAGGAGGAGCTAGGGTCTCTTATCACCCTCATATATAGAGAAGTAGCGTGAGGTTTAACCTTGTAAGTCTTTAAGACTTCACGCGTCTGGAGGAATCATAAAGTAAGTTTAAAGGAATAGTTATAAAAGATCAAATATCTACGTTCAATATCTATTTGGGAGGTTGTAGGAGTGTGGATAGACATTGGATTAGGAGGAGATGCACAATTTTTAATTGACGAATTCCTTCAAACTTTTGGTATTTGGAGGATTCGACAATGGATAAGTCAGTACCCACGAAGTACCGAAGACTAGAGTGAATCATGGCCATTCAAAAATTGGGCACACATATCAAAAGATCATGTACTTCATAGGATTGGCGTATTGGTAGAAATTTTTAGTCAGGACCCCCAAAGTCCCAAAGACCTGGAGTTCATCTGGGTCATCCATTAAGAAGGACACTCATTGAAAGATTGGGAGATCTAGAAGATAGTCATTCCGAGAGAATAGTGAGTAGAGGAGGTCGATCTCTCCAGAGTCTCAAAGTACAGAGTAGATCTGGACTGTTGATTCTTTGAGGGGTATGTGGTAGCATATCTAGAGGTTCAGAGGTCTAAAGCTCCGGGGGAAATTAGAGTAGTGATTTGGAAACACGTGGAGGCCTGAAGCCTCGGAGTTAATCAAAACCATCTATTGGAGAGGACACGTGGCATAATATCCTACAGTCTAGGGACTTGACATTTTAGAAACCTTACGTCGTTGTGTAGAAAGGAAGGAAATCGATGAAGTCTCGGAGGACACCCTAGTCGTTGATCAACCAAAGGACACTTGGAGGCAGAAGATATTTTTTGGTGTTTCACCGTCGGGGGATATAAAGGGTTGTGTTGTTTGATGACCAACATAAATCGCTAAAGCCCAAAGGGATTGATCAAGACCATCCATTTGATAGAATCCTAAAAACCGTTGATATGAAACTCAGTGTAAAGCACTTTTCGGAGATCCAGGAGAATTGTAGAAAAGGGTGTTGTATGAAAATTGTTGAAGCCAAAAAAGATAAAATATAGGTCATTGATCTCAACGCTCATTAAATACTGTTGATCTCACCGCTTAGTGTTCGACGGTTCAGGGAATTTGTGATAAGAAATAAGAGGGAATGAAAGTCTCGAAGTCCTGAAACTTTCCAGTTTTGAATTTTTGGCCCATAGTTTTGGACCTCGGTCTCTAGGGAGGTTGTGTAAGCACTCAGGGGCCCCCAAAAAGGAAAATTTACCTTGGGGAAGAAGTTTTAAGGATCTGTGCATTAATATTTTGGGCTCTAAGGGAGCCTGTGAACTAATTTCATCTCCTTACTAAAACAATCCTAGACTAGGAGGTTGAGTGGACCCTATGACAGGGTGTGGTATGCATCACATAGCATTTGGTTCTTCCTCACTACATCAATATTTCTCCCATGGCATACCCAGTTGCATTTGTCTCCACTTCCAAAGGCTTATGCAATTTTGGTAGTGCAAGAACTGGTACTTGACTGATATTTCTCTTCATATCATCAAAGGCCTTTTGTTAATTCTTCCCCCACTAGAAACTCTTACCACTGGTTTTTATGGCGTGGAGTGGTGTAGCTACAGTTGAAAATGAATCTATGAACTTTCTCTATTATTGTGTTTCCCTAAAAAATATCCTAACTTCAATGAAATTTATAGGAAATGGCCATTTTATGATGGAATCCATATTTAAGGCATATATCTTGTGCTCCCCTCCATTCATCACATACCTCAAATACACCAAAGACTGTTAAGAAAACTCATATTTCTTGAGATTGGCCAGTAGTTGGTTCTTTTCGAGAGTCTCTAAAACCTGCATAAGATATGAGATGTTTTCCTCCTAGGTAACGCTATAAACCAATATATCATCCAATTAAAAAATAACAAATGAATCTATAAAATGGTGTAAAACATCATTCATTAGTCACATAAATGTAGCGTGTGTATTTCATAAACCAAATGGCATAACCAACCACTCATACAAACCTTCCCTTGTCTTGAAGGTAGTCTTTCAGGTATCTTCTTCTTTGACTCATACCTAGTGATATCCTGATTTCGAATCGAGCTTAGTGAAATACTTGGCATGTTACATCTGGTCCAACAAATCATCGATGATTGGCAGGGGGTACCAATTCTTAAGTGTAATCTTGTTCAACACCCTATAATCGATACACATTCTCGAAGTCCCATCATTCTTCGAAAAAATTATGATGGGTGAGACACAAGGTAAGGTACTTGGTTGAATCACACCCTAATCCAACAACTTCTACAATTGCTTCTTTTCTTCTTTTTCTTTGAGAAAGGACTGTCTATACATCCCAATATTTGGCAATGGGGAGTCTGGCAATACTTTTATTACATGCTCCACTTCCCTCTTAGGTGGTATCCCTTTATGCTCCTGGAATACTCCTTTGTATTCCTGTAGAAAATATTCCAATTGATGTTTCTACTATTTAGTACACCCCTGTAGGGATGCTTTCACTCTCATTAGATCATCATTAGATTTATTTTCTCTTATGAAAAGAAAAACATATTTCTTACTAGAACTAATAAACTTATTGGCTTGAGTGACACTTACCATGAGATCTTTGACTTTCATTTATGTGCATTGATGATGTAGGACTTCCCATCCTTGATCAGTAGGTATCGGTTAGCTCTTTGAATGGACATTTCATTCCTCATATACATGTAAGGGATTCCAAAAAATACTCCACAAACATCAAGGGGTAATACATATAATTCTAGTTCATCAATAAAATCACCACTTATAGAAAATTTAATGTTACATTGTTTCATTACCTTTATATTTGCATCCATGTTTACCCAACCCAATGGATAGGGGATAGGATTATTGTGAACCTGCAATCCAATATTATTGACCAGATCCATTGCTATGAGATTACCCTGTGAACTAGAGTTGAACAAAGCATTTATCTTGGTCTTTTTGACTTGGTGACCTAGTGCCCTAAACTGTTATTTCATTTTTATCATGGGGAAATTGATTTCCCCTGTCACTATCTTAATTAGACATCATTCTCCTATGACTACTAAGGACTAGGAGATTACTGGCCCTACCTCTCCACTCTTGGTAGTGATTATTTTTGGTCCCTCCTCTGTCGGTCGCCATGTGTGAAGTTTTTTGCTTCTAATAATTGTCGCAATTATTGCATCTATTTATGTATGTGTATGTTCATCTCTTCCTATTGTTGTGTTTCACATTGAAACATGTCATCAATGAATTATTTTACTTGGTTGCCTATCTTCTCTAAATATTCCTTTGTCAAATCCTGGATAGCCACTTCCTTAATGGATTTGTTCTTCGATCATTGTTGTCCAGGTCTCCCTGTCTCTGAATATTTTCTCTTCCTATCATTGTGTGGTGCTTTCCATTGAGTTGTTTCCTCTAGGCTCTTTCCTCTGTCCTAGTTTTCTTCTTCTTCTTCATCCTCATTGACCTTGTGTATTTTTGGGTTTCTATTCTCTAATGGCCCTATCTCTATTGGTGGAATCTTCCACTCATCTTCCCAATTAACCATAATGTGTCCCACATCCTCTTTCATTAATCTATATTGTGTTAGCAACCACTCATGATTTGGGTCCTTATTTTCTTGTACGTACATGTGGTGAATCCCTGCCTTAAAGAGTGAGATTTCCTTATATGTCTCAACCACTTAAGGGAGTATGAGAGGTCTCCTTTCAATGTTGTCTCTGATAGTTCCCTTGTAAATACAAAATGTTACATTACTATCCATCTGCCACACCTTATGGGTCCTACCCCTCTGATAGAATACTGGTGATGCACACTATCAAATATGTATCAATGGATATTGGCCTGTCAAATGAAATGTATCCTCCTTGCACACAACTTAGCAACATTTTTACACACCTATTGATCTCCTGGCTCCATACAAAAAGGGGTATATCAAACAAGTTTATAAAACCTACTTTATGTAATCTCGTAGCCCATACCTGTGGTTTTATGACTATCATATGATTCTTGTCACTAATATTCTTCCTCGGGAACTTGCTAGGTACCAAATATAAAAACTTATTCTCATTGGCAATGTCATGGTATACATACTTAAACGCAGGTATGAGACCTAGCATGTCCCCTTCTACAATTACTCCTTATAGAATCGATGGCTCCACAAGCAAATAATTTGCATCCCTTTGTGGATCAAACTATTTTGTTGTTGGGTTTCTAAGTGGGATATAATTCTTATGGAATATTGATTCTAAGGAGGATGCCTCCTATGTTTCTTCAACTACCACCAGTGTTGTCGGATGACTATGTGGTTTCTTTGGTACTCATGTTGATGTTGTTGTTGCCTTAGGTGGTGTCATCTTCCTATATGATGCTGACCTATCAACTTCCAGCTGGTTCTACAACTCAGTTCTAGACTTTGGATATGTAACTTCAGTTCTCTATGTGATTTTTGAATGGAAATAACCTTCCCCCGTTGGCCCTTTATCTTATTTTATATTGAATTTCCAGTTGTAGATTCCCTTTGTGCCTAAAATTTCCATCTAATCCACCAATGGTTGGAATTAATTACCTTATTTAATGCTCCATTACTCCTTATCTTCATCGAATTCTCTGTTCAATTCTATAATCTATCAAGATCTTCTGCATTTAATTTTATGCGGTGCCACTACTTCATCGACATGGTAACTCTTTATTGCACATCCCATAATGGATTGTCTTACATTCTCTTTGTTGTCATCTGTGAAACATTTTCCCTCTACACAATCTCTTCCTTCTACGTGGAATCTTCTCTCTATTTAATCTTTCTTCCTTCGTCTATGCATTATTTTTCCTTCTTCTTTCTCTTCCACGACATTTTCCTACTAAACATTGTCATACTTTTTCTAGTTTTACTTGCTTTTTCTTCCTTTTATTGATATATTACACTATAATACAAGTTAGTTTGCACAGATCCCCTAGTGCATGGAAGGAAAGTCATCCCTGTACATTTTCAACCGACTCGCATTCACTATTCCTTCCATGACTTGTCCATCCAACTGTTCTAACTAAACAACACCTGAGTCAGTCACATATTTTATCACATATGACCCTAGCTAGTGCATCCTAAACTTTCTTGGGTGTTGTCTGAACTCACTGCCGTAGAGAAGTACTAGATATCTAGTATGGAACTTATTATGCTTGTTGTGTCTATCATGCAATGCCTTTTCATGTGCCTTCTATACTTGCTAATGGAACCCTGCAATAAATTGATCTCCCTCTAACACTAGTAATTGTGATAGTCTTTATTCTATTGCATCGTAATCTGTAAGTTCTACCATCGCAACAATGCATAGACTTAGTGCAAGAAACTTCATTGCCACAAATGCTTCCTAACCATATGTTAGTATAAAGGGAATTTGTTCTATCAACTGTTTGCATGTAGTTCTATAAGCCGAAAGAACTGTAAGGATCCTTAAATCCCAGTCATCCCATCCTACATTGTACACCTTGGGCAATGAATTCTCTAGTATCTTATCAAAGGCATCCATATTTCCATTATCTTGTGGGTGATATCGAGTGCTCTTCTGATGCTGAATCTAGAACTCTTATGTTAATCATGCAATTGTCTTGTTTAAAAAGTGAGTCCCCTAGTCACTCATCAATACTTTATGACACCCAAACCTCGTAACTATGTTCTCGAATATGAATCGCACAGTTGTCTCCTTTCTACAACATGTAAATGGTTCTTCCTCTTCCCACCTTATCAAGTAGTCTATCGCGGTAATGATGTGCCTGGATCTCGTTCTTCTCACTGGTGGATTAATCAGTCCAACAAAATAAATTGTCCATTTATCAAACACATGCAAGGTAACTTGTGGATTCAAGGGAATCACATCCCTTTGAAACGGTCTTCCTACTCTTTATCAAAAATCACAATTCTGACAACATTACTTTGCGTCATTATGGAGGTTCGGCCACCATAGCCCTGGGCATAATATCTTTTGTGTTGTAGCCTTTCTTGCATATTGACCTCCTGCAATTCCATCATGTACCTCTATGAGTGTCATCGGTCTTTCATGCTCTAGCACACATCATCGTAGTATCCCATGTATTCCCAAATTGTATAAATTTCCTACGATCAACTAATAATCTATTGTTTTAACCACTAGTTGTTTCTTCTATACTACTTTCATATTGGATGGAGATACTCTTGTGCTCAAATATTGGATAATTTTTGCAAAATGGTCATCTACTGTTTGAACTGAGAATAAATTCACATATGGTAGACTATCGACTAGGTTCCCTTAGTATTCTACTGTCAGTATCTATGACAAATGTTCTGGTATTGCATTCATTTTCCCTGGCTTCACATTAACTTCAAAATCCTACTCTTGGAACAACAATAACCATCTACAGATTCCCCCCCCTAACATTGGCTTGTTCACTAGATATCTAAGTACATAGTGCTCTGCATACATATTGAAATGGGACCCCAACAAATAGTGTCTGAAATTTTGTAAGGCATAAACTATTGCCAAGGATTCCGTTTCCTTCTTTGTGTAATTTGTCTCAGCAGTCGAAAAACTCCTTCTAGCAAAATAAATTGGATGATCTAACTCTCCCTCTCATGGATGGGATAACACTGCACTGAGTGTTATCGACAATGCATCCACATGAATGGGAATCTATTTATTTCAATCCAAGAATACTAGAATGGGAGCAATTACTAACTTTTGTTTCAATATGTCGAGACCCTTCTGACAATGTTCATTCCACTAAAACTTATTTTCTTTCTTTAATAACTTCTCCATTGGAATTGTAATCTTTGCATAACCTTTAATAAATTTCCTATAATATATGGTATGACCCAAAGTTGTTCTCAAATTTTGTACTGATTCAAGCGATGGAAAATTAACATTTTTTACTATTTTGGTAGGATCAACTAACAAAACCTTCTTACATACCACATGACCTAAAAATATCCCAAACAATGCATAGAAAATACATTTCTTCAAGTTTAATGAAATATGATATTGTCTACATCTATCAAGCATCAACCTTAGAGTTTCCATGTGGTCTTTCAATAGGCTAAATAAAATCCAATCATATAATTACACTTCAAGGAACTTATGAATAAACTCCTTAAAGGTTGTGATAACTACTGTAGAAAACACAAAATGTGCATTGTTTAACCCAAACAACATCACTTTCTACTAGTAGCTTCCCCATTTTGTCAAATATGTCATCTTATGTCTTTCTTCTGGCACAATCTTTATCTGATTATACCTTGAAAATCCATCAGTGAATGAGTAATCCTCCTGCCCTCCTACGTTTTCTAATACTTCATCTATAAAGGGGGTCGGAAATGGGTCATGCAAACAAGAATAATTCAACTTCCTTAGGTATACACAAATTCTAATACCACCTATTTTATTGTCTTCAACCAGCATTGTACTTCTCCATTTAGACTCTCCAACAGGTTTAATTATACTAGCTTTTATCATTATGTCAAGCTCTTCTTTCACTTTTTCCTTGTACTTCATATTCAATCTATAAGGTCTCTATCTTACTAGATTGGCATCTAGTTTTAATAGGATCTTCATCTCGCCCAATTCTCAAGCCATTCCCTTCATCTCTGAAAAGGTTGTCGGAAAGAGATCACGATACTCATGCAATAGGTCTACAATATTTTCCATAGTCTCGTCGTTCCAAAAATAACCAATGTTTGCAAACTTTAGTTTCTCCTTTCTTCCAATGTTCACTTTGCACACTCTTAAGGGATTCACATATGCATTGTATTAACGTGTTGGACCAACCAAATAAAACTCCCATTCAGTATCTTGTACCTGTACATTTCTTGGGTATTCTTCTTCTTGGTCTTCCTTGGTAGCATTATAAAATTCTAATAGTTCATTGACTGTTGCAGAATATCTTTGCACTACACGTAGGTACTATTTCTACTTGACCTTCTTGCATAAAACTATTACCTCTAATGACTTGTAAATATGAATCTACTAAAGGTGAATCAACTTCAAAATTAAATTTTACCTTAAAGTTTTGGATGATATGTTCCCAATACTTCGTTCCTATCTACACTTCTATCTCTAAATACCAGTTCCTAGGAACTGTCTCCAGCATATGTATGAGCATGTGCTTCCATTCCTTCTTTGGAACTTGTTTCCAATTCATAATACATCACACAATATGATCCTTCATATTTCTCATCCCCATATACTTGCGCATAATGTCTTATGTTCCAAACTTGATCTACATCAACCTTTTACAATGTTACCAATCCTCTATCCCTTCCTTCTAGGTTTCCCACCATCTTGCTATAGTTTCTTTGAGTGCAACATATAATTATAAAAACCTTTGTTGTTCGGGTGTCTGCAGATCAAATTCATTGAAAAAAGAACTTAACTCAGTTAATCCCTCAAACTTTGGCATATCACATAGCTCTGTTCTGATCCAGTGAAAAGAGCGAGTAATGAGAGAACACCTTCTGGTCGACACTTCATGCAACCAGTGATTCCAATGTTCAAGTCCTTCCTCCGATTTTGAATAGCAAGAGCTTATTCTTATCCAACTAAGTGCACCATATGGAGTGGGATTGAGATATTCATCCATGTACCTTGTCATATTATATAAGTTATAAATTTATTTTCTCGTGGGATCAACATATCATCTTGCCTCCATAGGGTTTAATGGCACAATGAAATTTAAGCCTCCTCATTCAAAAATCATATCTCTTTTCTTCAATTTAATAATTTCTTGGTTTTCAAAGGCCCAATCTAGTCCAAGCAAAGTTGGATACGACTAACTATTATCCACAATCTCAATAACCTCAAAGTTAGTGACTTTGTGCACTCCATATATATTAACATGTACTCCTTCCAATATCCCAATCAGTATTATCTTATGTTGGTTAGACAACCTCAACTTTATAGTTGACCAAACCATATTCGGTTTCCCCATTATCTCCCACTTTCATCTCGAAAGAACATTGAAATTTGATCTTAAATCTAAGATGGCATTTTCCATGTCGTATTCTCCTATTTCTGTGCTTAATCTGAATTCTTTATTTTTCCTCTTCTTGCACAAAAATTGGTTTACTACGTTTTTCATTGTAGGTATTTATATATCTTGTGTACATTGATTAATCATTTCGCAAAATGCATTCAATGTTGTTTCATACTAAAAAAAATCTAAAGAGATGTTTATAATGTCTTTCAAAGTATTTACCTTTTCGACTGGAATTTATGAAATAGCACAATCATAAACTAATGGCATATCATATAATGGTCATTTATTTGACATTGATTCTATCCAGTTCAATCCTAGTATCTCTTTCTTTCCTTAATCATAGGTTTATTTTTCTTTCCGTGGGTTGAATGATAACATAGTCTCAATTGCTTTCCTTATCCATTGTTCAACTCCCTTTCCCTTATTTGTTGCATCTATTCTAGTTCTCTTTCTACCGTGCATTGTATATACTAATCTAGGTTGATCATCACGTTCCTCAGTTGTTATCATCCCTAGGTTCTGTTTCTGATTTTTATGTTGGATCTAGTTCCCCCTCACCTTCCACTTCGCTATCAGTTGAGGACAATCTTATGTCACATGATCAAATTCTCTGCAATTTGTGCACATCGTGCAACGATTCATGCAATCTCTCACTAAATTTCTTGGTTGATTCCAGTTATAACGAATTATCGGTCCTCTGCCTCCTTGATGATGCAGGAGAATCACTCCACCTTAGAAATGTTCCCGCATTCCAGCACATTAGCTCACATTTAAGAAGGGGAGAGGCGCCAACCCTCTCATTTTGTCATTGAAATTTAAAATTCAATGTAATTTAAATGAAATTAAATGTTCTAAGGCTTGGTAGAGCTGATTCATGCCTTTGTAGAGGTAGTAGATGAAGTCGCCTTTATTAGGCTTGAGTTGTACAGATCGTGAGCATCACCTAAGATTTTAGAAAGTAAATGGTCATTCAATGTAATAAGCATCACTAGATAGGCATTTTAATTATGATAGGTTGTCACTAAGGTATCTTGGAGGGAAATATCGTTGAGCCCCTCATGTGAAAATCATTGTATCGTATGCCCAGTAGAGGCTGTTGAGAGTTGTTGAGATGTTGAAAGTTGATTGTAAATCATTTTAATCCAAGGAGAGAGAGTCGAGACTCTATTGCAGTCTGATCTTGTGTACACATTGTAAGCAAATATTCATATTAATACAAAGAGAGAAGGTTTTCCTGCATGAGATTTTTTGTATGTTTCCCATGTTTAATGAATGCTATCTGTGTGTTTATGAAGATATGTTGTAGGTGTATGTGTTAGATTTCATATGTAGGGTAAAGATAGAATTCTCTATCTTTGTGAGTTTTTTGAATTGTTCTGGGTTCTTTTAGGATAAATGAAAGGAGTGCATGACAGAGTATTGTAAACTCTGTTAGATAACGCAAGGAGTGTGTATCTAAAATCTGCTTCGATTTCAGAGGAGAACATGCCAAGAGGGCACACTAGAACAATTCACATATTCAGAGTGGAGCCTCAAGGTTACTAAACACCATGGAGGAGAGATTGTATAGAAAAGGCACAAAGAAAGAGAGGCAGAGTTATTGAATACTCTGTAGAGCTCTGCCAGGAGGGAAATGAGCAAGTGCAAGTGTGCACAGATGAACTTTATTTCGAGTTCATAGAGAAGAGAAGTGTTAGGGAGGACACCCCGGAGTTAGTGAACACTCTGGTAAATAGACAAGAGAGATACTTCAAGGTTCCTAAACACTCTGAAGGAAGGGTTCAACAAGGAGTGCTTCGAACAAGTTCAAGGAGTGCACATAATGAACACGTTTTGAAGTGTTGGAAGAAGTTGAAGGAAACAAAGTTGTTGAACACTCTGTAGGAGATTTCTGCAAGTGTGCATTGAGTGGATGCAGGAGATGCATCAGTGAACCTGAAGGATTTCATGAAGCAGGATGAAGACCTATGCAAGGATTGCACCAGGACAACACTTAAACAAAGTGGTGAAAGTCATAAATCATCTGATAGCTCAGTTGAGTGCAAGGAGTGCACGAGAAATCTAATTAGAGTTCTGGGAGAAACGTTTCCAAGAGGGAACCCCATAAGGTTAAGACTCAAAGGAGAGTCGATAGACAGTTTTCACAAAGAGCACAAGGAGTGCGTGAGTGAATTCTCAGAATTCAAGACCCAGGGAGTGAATTTGTGCAAGGAATGCACAAGGCCAATACCCTGTTGAAGTGTTGGTAGAGGCTCTGGAGGAAAAGAGCTCAGAGTGTGCCAGGAGGTCACCATAATTCCTTTTAAGGAGAACAAAAGGGCCGAGACCCTTAAATATTTGAGCCAATTCAAAGCTCAGGGGGGATAGTGTATTTGAGCACAAAATATTAGCATAGATGAGAAAAGGCCTAGAAACGTCAAGGTCTAAGAAAAAGACAAGATCAGGAGAGTCAACGCAATGTGTGTGCCAGAGATGAACTTTCTTCAAGTTTGAAAATCTCAGGAGGACAATCGCTAAGTGCCAGGAGGGCACAAAAATACTTTGAAGGGAACATAAGGGCCGAGACCCCTTTGGAAGACCAAGCAGTTGCAAATCTCAGGAGAGATAGAGAAAGTGTGCACAGAGGCTCTACAAGGTGCGAAGAGACCAAAAGACCTTTACAAGTTCAAAATATGAAGATAGTGTAGGTCTGCACTGAAGAGAGTGCAAGATGTGCGTTGGAGACGAACTTATTTCAAGTTCCAAAGCTCAAGATGAGTGGAGTTTTTAGAGCACAATCCAAGGCCGAGTAGATAGCCTTGAAGGAAAAGTTTCAAAGGCCAACCCTTTGAAAAGTTAGAGGAATCATTCATTGGAGGGAAATTTGCATAGTGACAGGAGGAGGAAGCTACAAGAGTCGTCAAATCTTCTATTGGGAGAAATCTAGGTCGTCAGATTCTACGTCCAGACACCCAAAGGAGCATGCAGAGGAGGAGAGTAGATCCCAGCCGTCATATCTAAGCATGTGGATTGACACCCATCAGATCCAGGTAAGTTCATGAGCCTTAATCCTTTTTAAGTGCACAACAAAGCGAGATAGCCGAAGTCTTGAAGTTCTGAAGACAGTCGGAACCGTCCATTGTCAAGACAGAGATAGGTGGAAAAAGATCAGAAGGTTCAGGAGGAAGAAATTTTGAGAGATTGGTGTGGATAAAAGAGAAAACTTCCTGAAGTCACGAAGGGCAAAGTGAATCCATACCATGGGATCTAGAAAGCTATGTGGCATAGATCCATGTACTTCAGAGGAAATCACTTCGGTGAAAGGAAAGGTGGAGTAACCAAAAATCTCAAAGTCGTGAAATAGTGAAGGATATT
The DNA here is from genome assembly GCA_032191745.1 of Picea mariana. NCBI lineage: Eukaryota > Viridiplantae > Streptophyta > Pinopsida > Pinales > Pinaceae > Picea > Picea mariana. The sequence goes on from JASDQU010011357.1 coordinate 95,866, forward strand.
GCGACCTTCGATCTGCGGGGGACACGCGTCGTCAGATTGTGGGATCCATAAGTGTGCATCCAGGAAAAAGGTAAGAAGATAAATCCTAGGATTCGATTGTGTGGACATGTGGTGTCATCTCTGTCACTTTGGTGATAGATTACTTCAGGGAAAAGGAGTGTTAAGATGTTCGAAACTATCGAATGTTGAAGTCCCAAAACGTATCACATTCGTTGGTTGTTGGAGAGATGAGAACCATAGATCTCGATGGGTGATTTCGTTGGTTCAGAGTTTGGGGAGAAAGGGGTTAGGTGTGTTCAAAAGCACTGAAGCCCAAAGTTGTGAAAGGGGTATGGTATGAGGTTATAGCTCATGGTCATATTGAATAAGAGCCTAGTCGAGGTGCTAGCGCTCGCCACTCACTATTACCAGAAGTGTCAGAGAACGGTGTCGCGGGTGAATTGAAACTGCATGGTAACAAATGAGGTATTGTGTAAATTTATTCTAGGGTCTAGCAGAGGCCCAAAGAGCCAATTCGACTCAGAAATTTGAAGATCCTTGACCGGGAGGTCACGCAACCCCTAGGAGAGAAGGGGGGCTACATCACTTGACCAAATCCTCCACGTTCTCAACCTCTTTCAAATCCTCCATGTCCACCCTGGTTAAATCCTCTCAGAGTTTTGTATTGTGGAACTCCTCCTTATACTACAACATTTTATTCTTGAATTATGTACACATGTGTAGTTCACTCTCACATTAATTCGAATGAAGACAGTCTTTCTCAGCATGTCCTATCGATTTGAAAAAATTATAGAATAAATGTCTAGGTGTACTATGGTACTTTTGTAGTAAGGGAAAATCAGTTGAATAATGTCCCCATGTATTACATATCTCGAAATATCATACTCCTCTTGCCAATGGGTTTGTTTCTCCAGTAGCCATATATTGTGCGAATGTTGAACAATCTTCCTTTCAATGGCATATTGTCTTCCATGTTATACACCAAACATGTTCGCTCTTTTCATTTTCCTTATTTATTTCTAATAATTGAATTCTTATCACAACCAACTATGATTGTACTTGTACCATACCTATGCCATCTCCTATAGGATATGCTTCCAATTTCATCACCATTTCCATGGCTTCTGGATGCGACGTCACCTTTTGTTGTGTTAACGGAAATTGAATATGCACAAATAGTCCTACAATAGATCATTCTCAATGATACTCGTCAAGAATCTAAAAGGTTAATCAACCTATCAAATATTTAAATCTTTGGTCGCAATCCCACACTGTCGCATTCTTCACTTGCTCAATCTCTTCTAGCTTTGTAATATACTTTGATTCAGATTTTGGCTTCCAAAATTTCTTCAACAACGCTTATCAAATCTCTGCCAAAGTTCTTGATTTTCCAGCCAATGTGGTTATCTGAAACTTCATATACCATAACAGTGCATGACCTATGAACGTTTTTTCCAACCACACAATATATGTCACCTCATCCTCGACATTCTTCATAGACCATATCGAGTCACATGAAAACAAGTGTTGCTCAGGGTCCTATGACCCCTTTCCCTAAAACTTAATAATTATTACTGTATGATCTATCCCTACCATTGTACTCAGTGTTGTACTTAATCTTGGTGATGCCAAATGAATCTGGTTCAATGTGCTACTTCCACTATTTTGACTATTTCTCTTACTTCCTCCACTTAATATGATTAATCTTCAAAAAGTATCAATTCCTGCTTCAATTCTCGGTGATGCACACATGTTCGTGGGTTCAACGTAGATTATGATCTAATATGGACTTCCTTATGCTATTATATATTACTAAGGATCCCTATCTTTCCTTTTCCTTTATTCATATGGTGTGATTTGAAGTACTGCAAAAGGGTCACTTTCCTCGAATTCTATTTGTTTCTCTTCTTTCCTAGCCACAATCTTCTTCTTACTATATCTAAATGTTGTCCCACAACACAATAATCCAATATCTCTATCTGAGTCAGTGTCCTCTTCTCTTGGCATCCTCAGTCCATATGATCATTAGTCATCCTTCCCACTCTCATAGCATCCTCTGGTCATCTCCTAGTCCCCCTATGTGTGTGAAGGCGCATAGTAGTTAGACTCCATTTTCATAACATTCTTGTTGCACAACAACATTTTTATCCAAGTATACAATGCACCGAAATATCTTCTATGTGGAACCTTAAAAAAGTCCCTTTCGACAACACTATAAGACTAGGTATGATCTACTACAAACTATGTAATATAACCACCAAATATACTGTTCAACCAGAAACTAACTAGGCAATAAGCCTTATTACTTATTATATTGAGTTGTTTGATCAATTCAATAGTCCAGTTTCTTGGAGCTTAAGCTCTATATCTCCCAACGTTCTCCACTAGCCTTTACAACCATTCATTAAAAATTATCAAGACTTCAACAAAGAATATTTGATGAAGATTTGTGAATACATACCTTTGAAACTACTATTGGCCATTAATTTGTGGGTTCCTATTTTGTTCTCTCTCAAATTCTCATTGCTTCCTTTCTATCCATTTGATGATCTCCTCCTTATTAAATGATATGAAAATGGATAGAACCTATAGAACACTTGATCTTAAAATATTACTAAGTTCAATACCACTTTCTTATTCTGAAATCTTTTATTAACAATGCTTATAGCATTGAAGTGATTTATCTTACTTAACCAAACACTTTAACTGATGATCATAACTTGCATAATCCATCTTAAAGAAGAAAATGAAAAATCACTTTATTATTGCTCAAATGCTTCAAGTACAATAAAAGGAATCCACAATACAAGAGTTGAAAACACCCTTCAAATATGCTTCTTTGACGCATAAAATAACATCACCATTGCATTCCTCTCAAAAAACTGAGAAAAGTGAGTATAAAGTCGACTATATTTTTCTTGCAGTGCCCCAGAATCCCCTTGGCATGTAAAATAATACAATGGCATTTTGCTTCTTTGCTCAAATGTAGAAACAAAGTGCACCATTGAATTCGTGGAGAAAAATTGTGCAAACTTGATATAAAATACTTGAAATTTCATTAAGTTCACCCCTGACACGCTTTACGGTGTAGCCTTATACCCTTGACATGCTTTACGAGACTAAAATATGAAATATGCATAGAAATGTGTCTTGGGCATTTGAATGTGTGTTTAATCCTTGGGAGGCATGTCCATTAAATAAGTCACCCCCTTAACCAAATCCTCGAAACCTGTGGCAACTTAATGCTATATTGAGAGGGAATCCCATTAAATGTGGGAGGTTGGCATGTTGGTTAGCCTGTTGGTTATAAGTCATTTGCATGGTTGGTGGGTCATCGGTTCTATTCCCACTGACCGTAAGTTTTTACTATATAAAACTATGTAGTTCAATGGTTAGAAACCACCCAAGATTTTAGCATATGGTTAAAAACCATATCATAAAATCTCTGCACAAATATTTGGAGTGGTTATATGGGTATAGCATATAACATAACAATATATCACATTTTAAAATAACTCTCGCGCAAACTTATGTTGAGCCCCCTCCACAATGGTATGGACCATATGGAATGTGATAGGATCAAGGGCCAAGGGTCGAGAGCTTACACACTCGGCCCTTTGGATACTCGTATGAACATTTGTATAACTTAAAATATAAATTATGTCACTTGTATAACAAAGATCACATGGTGTGTTGGTGTGGAGGGATATGTGAAGTCCTTTGGGAGGTCATGTGGTTGAACCTTGCTAGTCCCACAAAATTTATATAGCCATGACCTTATAGGCCAATGAGGGTTTGCCACATGGAGGCATCTCATTGGATCTTCCAATCCCACATGTCGAACTATGATTAGGGCCACTTGTAAACAAATGATTCTACCACTTGTATGTATAGAGACATGTCACTTGCCACTTGTTAGTATCTGGATCTACCACTTGTCAACTCGTGAGCCTGCCACATGTCTCTCTCTAAGCCTACTACGTGTCTCTTTAGAGTTTACTTTGTCCTCGTTGACCTGAACTTTGACCAACCATGACTTTTGCATACAGACTATGTTTCAAATGTTTTTTGTGTTGTTGGAAAGCTTGCGACTAGCTCTATGCATTGAATGTATTTTCAAGAGATTTTGATAATTTATTCTACCTTATGGACCCCTGTGAGAATTTTGGATCCTCCTAGACCTCTATGAGCATTCATGGATCTTCATGGATCATTCGGCCTCCACAACATTCTGTTGAATTATAATTCACAGTCCCAACAGTGAAACCATTGGTTGGCACGCAGATCCATGATTAATCATACATATACCAATAAAAACCTTAGACATTGGCCCTTTCGACATCACCTGCAGAGCAGGTGAAGTCTCATTTGAGGCATCGAGAGGAGCTGTAGGAACCAAGGTTCTGTAGCCATGAGGGGAAGTGAGGAATTCTTCGTGTTCTTGCTACCATTTACTCATGTGCGTAGTTCCCATTATTTAACAATCACTTCACATGAAACCTATTCTATGTGTGAAATTCTCCTACTTAACAGTCATTCAATTAATATATAATTTAGTGTGTGACATTATAACATCATATATGAACAATACATTCAACATATATAATCATCGCACCACAACATTAAACATTATAAAAT
>JASDQU010011357.1:111595-128656 GCA_032191745.1 Picea mariana
TTGATATTCCATTCTCAGAATAATCCATGATATTCTTTCAGTGGTTAAACTGTTTCCTGAAAGAACCTTCTTTGATACTGATTATTGGATTACTGAGAGGGGGGGTGAATCAGTAATAGATCAATTTAATCCTTTTTAACCATATAATCCAAGTGTTATATCAATGTATCATTATCATCCAATAACTGTAGAGTAAATAAGCAATGAACAAATAAATAATCATACACATACACAGTACACCAATGTTTTACATGGAAACTCAAAGTGGGAGAAAACCACATAATTTTTTTTCTTATATGTATTGAAGAATTACATTCATTGGAAGCACCAAATTCTTTTGTTTTCCAACTGCAACTGAAAGGAGGCTCCAACCCCCTAGTTTCTCAGGCTAGAACCTGAGGGAAGCTCCAACTCCCCAATTTTCTGGCTACAACCAGAAGGAGGTTACAGCCCCCTATGTTCTCCAACTACAATTGGAAGGTGGCTAAAACCACCTGTCCTTGCCCCATCCAACCTCCCTGAAGTATAAGTAGAATGATGGAACCACTGTCACACTATCATTGTGAGATATATTGTTGTAAACATGTACCAATCAACCTACACCAAATAACCTGAACCATGCATCAATCATGCATCAACCTGTACCATAAACAAGTGTAACAACCATGCACCAACCTATACCATAAACAAGTGCATCAACCATGAACCAACCTGTACCTCAACATGTACCATGAACAAGTGCATCAACCATGCACCAAACCTGTACAAATAACCTGTCACAACAACTTGTCCAAACAACCTATCACAACAACCTCTCTCATAAATATTATCAACCAAATCATATATAATCACCAAGATCAATCACCAAGACAACTCTTAAATATGTGCATTAACCAAGCATAACACAACAACTCCTAATCATCACAAACAACTCATAATAATAAAATTATGTTGCATCATTCATAAACCATGTGTCAAAAATACTACTAACCAGTGCCTCCAACCATGTACCAAGTATGTACCAATCATGTATCAACTACTCATCAACTATGAATCATCAATATGTACCAACATCATCAACTATACACCTCATGTATGTGCCAACTCATCAACTACTTGTCTCGACCATGTACCTGACATGTACCTCAACCAAATGCCCTCATCAATTTCATCATCCAAATCTAATTGGTAACTGTGTAATAGACCTGGTGTATATGATCACATACCTACAAACATTCCTTAACTTTAACAACAAGATACTAGCATTTTCATCAAACTTTTCTTTAGTCTCACATGACTAGTTTTGGATTAGTCAACAACCCTAACTTGAAATAATCATAACTATGTACCTGTAATTAATAAAGATCTGAAACTGATACACAATTTTCTTCAGTGTGTTTTGTTCAATTCCTCCAAGATTCACTACTTCAAACCTCTCAGAAAAGGATTTATAGCAAAAATGGCATACCTTGCTGAATTCTGGCTTATTCTAGAGAGAGACCTTGTAGAGCATGCCCCACACGTAATTTTTGTTGAATCAATATGAAACTATTACACGGAATACTAAAGAATGTACTATAACCAACACATTTGGTATTACTGAATTTGGATCTGTTATGAATAAGTTATGATGTTTTTACCCGAAACACTTGTTTTAGACTAGTTTCAGTACTAGCCACAAACCCTATTTTCCACAGAGAGTAACTCCAAAAATACAACGACCCACAAGCTGAATATTTTACCACAGATAATTGGATATGTTTCCTCAATGGCATAGAAATTTCATGGTCTGAGTCATTCTAGAAAAAGAAAATGGTGAGATGACCTGTAAATAACATACCTTAGAAAGCATCATCAAAAGAATTTATCCTCCCTTGAATTCCAACCTTCTTTTCTTCACCTTCCTTCTGAAATTTGGCTTAGATATCATTTGGTTACCTCAGACACCTATAGATATTCAATATGCTCAAGTGTGAACTAAAATGGGAGAGCCTTGCCTCTTATTTATACTCTCCAAGTAGCTTCCTTAAAAACATCTTCTAGTTCACTTTGCCCAGTTTCCTTAGTTTAGGGTTAGCCCACTTCCAATTTCTCCATTAAATTTATTATTTAAATAATTTATCTATTTTCCACAGAGTGTGACTCCAAAAATATGACCCACAAGATGAATATTTTACCATAGATACTTGGATATGTTTCCTCAATGGCATAGAAATTTCATGGTCTGAATCATTCTAGAAAAAAATTTTATTGCGAAAATGGTGATATGACCTGTAAATAACATACCTTAGAAAGCATCATCAAAAGAATTTATCTTCCCTTGAATTCCTTCCTTCTTTTCTTCACCTTCCTTCTAAAATTTGGCTTAGATATCCTTTGGTTACCTCAGACACCTATAGATATTCAATATGCTCAAGTGTGATGTAAAATGAGAGAGCCTTGCCTCTTATTTATACTCTCCAATTAGCTTCCTTAAAAACATTTTCTAGTTCACTTTGCCCAGTTTCCTTAGTTTAGGGTTAGCCCACTTCTAATTTCTCCATTAAATTTATTATTTAAATAATTTATTTTGTATTCACTTTGAATTATAGTACACTAATCACTTCATTTTATTATTTACCTTCTAAAATTTCTTAAACCACTTTGACTACTTTGACCTTTTGGGGATTCTATATGACATATGAGTGTCCTCCAACTTCGTAAGGCCATAACTCTCAAACCGTGAGGAGTTATGTGACGTTACACATACCACCAGAAATGGAATGACATGTACTATCCATATAGAATAATATTACCTACAAATATATCAAAAATCATACCAGTATCCATCAAACAAACTTGGGTCCATTACCCAAACCTGGGTTTTCCAACTTCCTATGGCCATAACTCTCTAACTGTGAGGAGTTATGTGATGTTCCACATTCCACCATAAATGGAACGACATGTACTATCCATATAGAATAGTATTGCCTTAAAATATATTAAAAATCATACCATTATACATGAAACAAACTTGGGTCCATTACCCAAACCTTTGTGCTACCGAAATTTGCTATCGGACTTTCTCCAAGGGTTGAATTCAATCACTAAGGGTTGAATTCAATATACAATATAAGTCTCCAATGGTTGACATCAATGAAAACCAACAATCCATACCAACTATCCATCAATGTATGCCAACTTTATGACAAATCCCTCTTAGCCCTCGCCTCTAATCGAAATCTTTCCCGACTCTAGGTAGAAATGGTTTGAATTTCCACCACCTTCCCTTAATGCCCAACATTCTCCACCACTCCTCTCTGACACCATGATTGATCTTGGAATATTCCCTATGGAGGAATAAATTCTTGATATTGATTTTTAGGGAATGGAATCCTCTCTTGAGCCTTGAATCATCACCAAATCCTAGGACCTGCCTATGGAGAAAGGTGTCTACACGATGGAGGAAGAAATTCCCCCCAGCCGACTGATAGATTGGATAGCCTAAAAAAAACCATGATCTAGCCATGGAATAAATTCCACCAAGATGTTTTGATGCAGATACAGCTCCTCACGAGGACACGGTGGGGAAAATTGAGTAGCCTATGCTAACTCCTCATCTTTTTTTAGACAACTAATTTCATCTGATCTTTGATATGCGGTGAAGCCTGGAGGTCCAAATTCATAATCAAAGCCTCCTTATCCAACCCATGGAACTCCTACTTAACTCCTTGTCAGATGTACTGGATAAAACACATTGTCCCACCTGCAGACAAATATTTGTCTTCACCTACAACAATGATGGATGCTCGGGTTTGCCAAACTTCTAGCTTCTCTATCTTTTTGGATATCAGTAACCAACTTTGGCTTTTTTCAGCTTTGTTAAATTCTTAGGTGCCTGGAAATAGCCATGGTAGATACATTTTTTAGTGCATGATACCATCCACGACTTATGTATTTTGGACCACTTGTCATGCTAAATTTTAGAATTTCATTTTTTCTGCGAGCCACCTATTTTAGTTTCCCTATTGTGGTGGAACAGGTGGCAAGCAATGAACATTGTATTGTTTTGATTATTTTAAGGTAATATATTTCCTCTTTTATTTACTAAAAAACAACAATGATAAGTAGTTAATGGTTGCTATAGTAGCTATGAAATACTAGAAAACACTACAAAATTCAAATAAGAAACCTGTGATAGTTTCATGGTTCTCTCTAGAAGAGGGTGCATCCTTCCAAAGGTTCCCCATGACTTCTCTCCACTCTGAAACCATCACCTTGATCCACTCTATCCTTCTAGAGGCCAAGACACGAACTCTTGACCCTCCTATATAACCTATAGATACTTGTGATTCACCAAACACTCGTGGGTTTCCTTGAAGAGGAGTATCGCCCTTCTAATTACTGCCATAACCCCTTTAAGCATCTCATTCCTGCGAAAGAAGTGGAGTCGACCTTCCTGGAATCCTTCAACGGTTTTCTTTGGATGCCACAGGTTAACAAGAAAATTATTGGTCCTTCCTAGCTTCATGATTTTCCCTAATAGCCTCATGGATTCCTCATTAGCCTTGCAAATAGGAAATCGGTCCCTCAAGCGAGACCCAAAAATATCCAAGTAGTTGTTTCACTTCTTATTGAAAACAAATTGTAATACAAGCTCCAGTAATACTCCTATGGTTCCATGATCTCTCGAAAATCTCACAGGGTGTTGGAAACTAAACCAAATCCTCAAAATGAAGCACAAGTGAAGACCTTGGATAGATATTCCTCCTAGTCTAGCTAGGGTAGATGTTGCACTACCAAAACTAGATCAACAATGGAAGGGATTTTCCCAAAACCCCAACGAAAATGCTAGCTACAAGGTCACTCCAATAAAACATCAAATCATCATGATAAAGAGAAAGGATACCCCTCCTTTTATTCTTCCTGTGATACTTTTAGATATTTCCCCTTTTGAACAAATCAAACCCTACCTTATTTACCCTCTATTATTCACATAAACATTAAAAATCACTTTTTAATGTCTAAGTAATTAATTAATTATTTTTATTTAATGTCACTTTAGGATTTGCCATATTTTAACCCCATTACTCCCTTTTTTTTTATGACTATAGCCTATGAGAGTTGTATATGCTACTAAGTCATCCTTTGTCATGATCAATTGGGAAGGGACATTACAGTCCTCCCTTCCCAAGATTGTTTTTTCTCAAGTAACTCAAAATCGAGGTGTTGTAAGATCTGTTCTCCTTCTCGTGTAGCATCCTCTATGGGAAAACATCTCAATATGACTAGGTACTCTCAACATACCCTTCTCCTCATCCTCCTCTCTATTACATAAAAAATCCTCTCGATATTCCAAACCAACTATCTCTCTTCATCTAGTGGAGTGAGATTTTCGAAAGTGTTGACTTTTTGTCCCAACGCCTTATTGAGGAAAGATACGTAGAATATATTGTGTATCCTGCTACTTTTCGGTAGCTCCAACTCATATTCTACCTCTTTTACTCTCTTTATCACTCTATAGGGTCCATAGAAGTGAGTCTTCAACTTCGTTGCTCCACTCTTCTTCAATGAAGATTGTCTATAAGGTTGCAACCTAAGAAAGAATAAGTCCCCAACCTCAAGTTTGTACTCCACCCTATGCTTATCCGCATGCATATTCTGCTAATTTTGAGTGACCTTCAAATTATCCTTCAGGACTCTCAAGATGTCTTGGATCTCCTGCAACCAATATATGGCCTTTGGGGCTCTATTCTCTCCAATTTTTAACTCCAAACTTGATGGGGTATCGTATCCATAAAATTCCTTGAATGGGATCATCCCAATGGACATGTGATGGGTGGTGTTGTAGAAATTCTCCCCGAGATGAAAATATTTTATCCATGTCCTCTACTGCCCTAAAACATATTTCCTCAAATACCCCTCAATACATGTTTTTATTGTCTTAGTCTTCCCATCCATATGGGGGTGATATCTATTACTAGGTGTCAACTTCATCCCAGATAACCTGAATAACTCCTGCCAAAATGCGTTGAGAATCATTCTATCTCGGTCATTGACTATGTTCCTTGGAAGACCATGTATTCTGAACACCTCCCCAAAGAATATGTGCACCACCTGAGATGCATTGCAATTTGAAGGAATGTAAAAGAAGTGTGCATATTTGGTCATCCTATCCACCACCACGTAGATAAAATCCCTACCTTGTACCTTTGGAAACCCTATAGGGAAATCCATGGAAATACTTTCCCACTTGTGCTCTGGAATTAACAATGGTTGAAGCGGTCATGTAGGATGTGTAATCTTTGACTTGTTGTGATGACAAGGCATGTGCTCTCTCGCATATCGAATTATGTCCTACTTGATACCATTCCAATATAATCTCTCCCTCACCTACCTGTAGGTATTTAAATACCTTGGGTGTCATTTCAGTGTTGTGTCATGCAATGCCCTCAATATATTCCCCTTCAGTGTGGAATCAGGGACAAGATATATCCTATCTTTTTAGTATATGATGTCATACACCACCCTATACCTTTCATCCTGAAAATTCCCTCCATCAACTCATAGGAGAAGGTATTCTTGGAGTACTCCAACAATAGAATGGACTTCCACAACCCTGAGATCTCTGTCATGGAGAAGGATGTAGGTCTCATGGATACGGAATCAACAACTATGTTGTTATTTCCCTTTACATAATTCTTTTAAAAATCATATGCCTACACCTTACTTAGTGCTAACCACGAAGAATTCTCCCACCAGGTACTATTTAAACTTGTAGAATACATGGCTGATGGTTAACATTTACTTGTCATAGTTGGGATATAACCTTTCTCACTCTCTTATATTCTTTCTCTCAAAATCCATGTGGTGTCGATTATGAATCAACACTACCCCTATACCATCACCAGATGTGTCACACTCCTGTATAAACGGATGTGAGATGTCTAGAAGTGATAACACTGAAAAAGTGTTCATCCCCTTCTTCATTCTGTTGAATTCCACCTGTGCTTCTTATGACCATATGAATTTTTATTTCTTGGTGAGGTTTTTCAATGGCACACCCAACTATGATAATCCTTTCACAAAGAGCATGTCATAGTTGCATATCACAAAGAACCCACACAAATCTATAATTGATATGGGGGTGGTACAATCTAAAATAGTTTGGACCCTCTCCCGATGCACCTTCACTCCCTTGATACCAATCGTGGGCCCAAAATAAAGGATTTATGTCAACCCAAACTCACACTTTTCCTCCTTGGAAAACAATGACTTCTCCTCCATAATGCTAAGAATCTCATCCACATGCTTCATATGTTCCTCCCACATCCTGTTCTATATCAATAGATCGTCAAAGAACACCAGTGAGATCTTCCTCAATTTATTTTTGAAGATATGGTTCATACATGAATGGAAGGTGGTTGGTGCATTAGTCAACTTGAAGGGAAATAATTGAAACTCATAGTGCCCATAGTGAAATATAAATGTTGTCTTATGGATTTCCTCTTCTCTAACCCTAATCTCATGGTACCCCAATCAAAGATCAATCTTAAATAAGTTCACCACCCCATATAACTCATCTATCAACTCATCGATCCCGGTTATCAGGTACCGGTTCTTGATGGTATCCGTGTTTAGTTCCCTATATTCGATGCACATTCTCATTGTTTCATCCTTCTTTTTTACTAGTACCATTGAAGAGGCGAGGGGACTAGAACTAGGCCTGATGTGCCCCATCTCCAACAATTCTTTTATGGCCTTCTCAATCTTGTCCTTCAACTTCTTTGGATGTCTGTATGGTGTGGTGATCATGAGATTTCCCCCCTCATATAACTTAATGGCATGCTCAAATCACATGTCATGTGGTCTTCCTATTGGTAGTGGGTTGAACACTTTATCATGCCTCCCCAACAACTCTTGTATGTCCACATAATAGTGTTGATGATCTTGGGATGGATTTTTCATGGTGATCAAACACTCTACTACATATTCCACGTGACCATGTCTAAATATGGCATCCACGAATTTGTTGGAAATGACCATGGGTTCCCATGATGAAATACCTCTCAGAATAACTTGTTGATCACTTGTGTCTATTAAATCCATCCTCATGATATGATAATTAATTTTAAAATTCATAAGGGAATATAACCACTGCACTCCCAACACCACATTGGTGTCTACTAACTGCACCACATCGGTGTCTGCTAAATACACCACATCGGTGTCTGCTAAATACACCACATAAAAGTCATTGATCAACATATAGTTTCCCAATGTTACATCCAAACCTATGATCCTTTGAGCACAAGTCATGTTGTACCCATCTGCTACCACCATGTTGAATCCATTAAATTCCTTTGTGGGAATTTGTCTCCTAGAAACCACTATTGTGTCGATGAAATTATGTGTATCCCCACCATCAATTAGAGAAGTAACTCTTTTTCCCTGCAAAATTACTTTTATCTTTGAGGTATAATACTTGGGAAATCTTGAAAGTGTGGAAATGGTCACCCTATTGACCCCTTCTTGCAACAACTTCTCTTCTGCAATCTCAAGATGAGGTGGCTATGTCTCACCACTTCTATTTCCATTTTCTTGTATACGAGCATATTCATCCTCACCATCATCCTCCTCATCACAAAGTACCTCTATGTAATGAAATCTCCCATTCCCCATGCAACGATGACCTGGTTCACAAGGCTCTTTACAAATCTAGCAAAGTTTCTTCCTTCTCAACACTCTCCAATTCTCCTCATCTATCCTGTCCTTCCCTGCCCATGGATTTTGTGTAGGCATTATTACATGACCCTTATATCGGATAAATGGTTTATCAGCTACATATTCTTAGGAGTTTTAACTTCCATGTCATGGAAATTAGAGTAGCTACAAGAGCCATTCTCTAGGGGGATGGCATAAGACCCTAGTTGATATCTAGGTCCCCATTGCACTCCCGATTTTCTTGGTTTGGGAACAAGTAGTTTGAGCCATGAAAAAGACCCTAAGTGAGAGCCCCTAGTATATTTTTGAGGTTCTTAGTCAAGGACCAAGAAGTAAGACCCTAGAAATGTTCTAGGGCCCTTGCCTATGTTCCAGGGAATCCTTTCCTAGTGCTTGGATTGATCCTTGGATGTATTCCTTGGTGGTTGATGATGTAAGTCCCTAGATGTGTTTTAGGGCCCCTGGATGTGTTCCAAGGAATGCTTTCTTAACACTTGGGTTGATCCTTGGTCTTGTACCTTGGTGGATAAGACCATATATTTGTTCTGGGGCCCCCAAATATGTTTTGTGGTAGCCTAGTCTGGGACCAGGTTGGTCTTGGTTGAGTACCAAGATGTGATGATGTGTGATGTTCTTCCTCTCTCATGGGATGGTCCATGAGACCTAGGAGTAGCTACGAACATGGGCATGACCACATCATTGATTTTTTCTCTTATCCAGTGATGATAAAAGTTTATTATCTATCATGAGACTTATGTGCACATGTTTTCCATTGAAGAGGACCCCCTTGAATCTGTCTTATAGTTCCCCCTTTACTTGATTTCATTTCTCATCTTGTTTGATGTGCTGTTGGATTTTTATGAGTCACTTTGACTTATTTGACTTTTTAATTCATAATTTTATTCATTAAAAATTTCAATTATTATTTGTTTTAATTATTAAAACCTATTTTTCCCCTCTTCCAAAAATATAAAAGAGGACCCCCCCTCTCTCTTTCACATACATATCTTTCACTCCTCTCCCTCATTCCTTAGTCTAATTTGTGTTGCAGCTACCTCAGTTTGGTCTCCTTGGTGGACTCTCTCTTACAGTCCCGAGGTACAACCTCCTTGGAATTTATTACCTTGTTGGTTGGGAGATTCATTTCTGGTGTGCTTGCTAGGTTAGGGTGCCACAGATTATGTTTTTCAAAGTGTGTCGGTGCCCTCTCCTATTGTTATAAGTGTGTCATTTCCCTCTCTCCTAATGTTATAAGTGAGTCGTTTCCTTCTCTTTGTTGTTCTAAAGTACCGTTGTTGTAGTTGGGTGCTATGGCCCCCCTCCTTGCTTCTTTCCAGGTTGTTGTTGCGTGCCTTAAGACTGTCGTTGCCTTACTGGAAATACTTGATACCTCCTCTATTGTTGTGGGTGTCTTCTTACCAGATTTGTATAGGGTTTGACAAGCCCTAATTGGTTGTAGCACTTCAGTTTAGTGTGGACAATTCTGTATGTGTTGTTTTTGGTTTTTGTATCAACCCTTTTCTGGTTGATTGTCCTTGAGTCCTCCTTGGCAAAAAAGGTCCACTTAAGATCATGGTTTACATCAAACCCTTGGGATTTTGATCCATGATATTTAAACAGAAAATTATGAGCATAATAAAGAGGACAACATCTAAACATCAAGTACATATTTAATTTTTTGACGAAAGGTAAGTACAAAATTTGTTTTTGTTTAAAATCTGCACTTTGTTTATATTCTGAAAATTTTTCTTCTGTTAATAATCCTTTTATCATGTTCATATTTATATTGTTTATGTTTAATCTACTTCAGATTTTTTTTTAAGTGATGATATGCATCTACAGTAGTGAACAAATTTAAAAAGGATATCACTATTTTTCTTATCCTTAAAAATCTAACATGGTTACAAAGCTTAGGGCATGAAAAGAGCTCAATAGTGGCAGACTTTTGAGCCTACATAGATCCTTGTCTTAGGGTTTGTTTTGCAGATCAATAGAAATTTGCCTTTTACATCAACATGGCTTCATGTTCAGTCAAAGCAGGTGATAGGCTTGAAGGGGCCTCCAACTTCAATTCTTGGAATGCTAGGGTGTTTAACATACTAGAATAGGGTGAGTAGGATGAGTTGGTTATTAGGGTAATAGAATAACCCACTTCAAATACAGCCAGGAAAACATATAAGAAGAGGCAGGCCAAAGATAAAAGAATCATCTTTGATTTAGTCAAAGACAACATGATGCCCCTCATTGGTCATCTAAGGATAACCAAGGAATGTTTTGATGCCCTAGAAAATTTACTTGAAAAGAAGGCTCCAAATCAAAAGAGGGTATTGAATAAACAACTACATACATTAAATATGGGGAAGGATCAACCTATATCTAACTTTTTTTCCAAAATTTCTTAAACATGATACCAGCTTATAACAATTAGAATTGCAGTGCATGATGATGACCTTGTACAAATTGCAGTTGATGGCCTCCCTGACTCGTGGGAGACTTTTCTCTCTTCTGTCAATGGAAGAGAAGTTCAACCTAACTTATACAGATTATGTCATGATTTCTTGGAAGAAGAGGGTAGACGCAAAATAAGGAATGAGCCCTCAATAATAAGAGACCATGTTCTTTTAGTCAAAGCCAAGAGATGGAATACATTTCCTCAGCAAAAAGGAAAAGGTAAGAAACCCCAAGGTAAGAAATCTCACTTTCACTCTCATTTATCTAAAATAACATTTTTTAATAGTAAAAATATAGATCATTATGAAAAAGACTTCAGGAACCCTCCTTCATAGTAGAAGCAGAGAGGCAGGTTCCATGCTTCAGTTGCAACTAAGGCAGAAGAACCTCAAAGAAAAAGAACCAGGGCAACCGATAACGACAAAAAACAATGTCGAGAATGATATCTTATCTCATCCCTCTCTGGCACTATAACTAAGTCAGACGATGCTTGGTTAGTGCACAACAGGGCCTCCAAACACATGACAGGCTTCAAACATAATATTGTAAACTATCGAGATAAGAATTTCAATGTGAAGGTAGAATGGGGTGATGATGGAACCTATGACATCAAAGGGTTTGGATAAACATCTTTCATGCTTCAGACAGGTAATGTATTTCATATCGATGAAATTATTTATGTTCCTGGATTAAAGAAAAATGTCATCTCAGTTGCAGTGCTAGAAAGAATAGGTTACTCAGTAGCTTTCACCAAAGAGAAGGATCTCATGTAGCCTTCAAATGGGAGTTTGATCTCAACCATCACAATCGAAACTCAAGAGATTGGAATTTACAAAATCATCAGTCAATTTTTTCAAGAATTATCTCACGAGATGATAAACCCCTGTGAGATATGGAACAGAAGGCTTGGACATCTCAACTAAAACACACTCCCAAGTTTTCAAAAGATGGTAAAATGTATGCCATTTTTTTCATTTGAGCATGATAGTGTTTGTAGAGGATATGCTCTCGGTAAGAATACAAAGAAATCTTACCCTCAGAGTAATAGAAAAACTAATGGAATTTTATATCTTATTCATTCTGATCTTTTTGGACATATGAATGCTTCGTCAATGAATGGTTGTTTTTATTATATCATTTTTATTGATGATTGTTCTCGTAAAACTTTGATTTATTTTTTGAAAACTAAAGATGAATCTTTCAACAAATTTCAGGATTTTAAGAATCTTGTTGAGAATCAGTCAAGTATACACATCCATGTTTTCAGAGCAGACAATGGAAAATAATTTGACTCCCACACGTACGATGATCTATGTCGGGATTCAGGGATTAAGAGGGAGTCGATTGTGCCTTATAATCCCTTGCAGAATGGGGTTGTAGAAAGAAATAATAGAGCAATATGTGAAGCATCCATATCCATGATGTATGATCGAAATATACCTTTATCTTTTTGGGCCAAAGCTACAAGCATTGTAGTATATATTCAAAACAAGTGTCCTCATAAATCCCTAGAAGATAAAACTCCAGAAGAAGTATTCACTGCTAAGAAGACTTCATTTGACCATTTGAGAATATTTGGCAGTCCAGTCTACATTCATATACCTAAAGAAAAGAGGACTAAGTTAGAGCCCTCCGGAAAGAAAGGAATTTTTGTGGGATACATTTAAAACTCAAAAGAATACATAATTTATTTACCAGGGTAAAAGTTCATATAGGTCAGAAAAGATGTGAATTTTCATGAGGAAGCAACCTTTCGTCGTTCTAGAGAACTTCCATGTGATATAGAGGAGTAGGAAGCTCCATCTTCAGAACCTTCACATACACCACTTCCAGATGAGCAGAGGGAGGAGACAATAGAGCCTTTAGTAGATCCTGAAAGGGATTTTGTTGAGTTTCCTTTAGATAATCCTCCTGTTAAAAGAAATCCATATTGGTGCCAAAAAATTCTAAAGGAAGAAAAAAAACATGCAGCACCTAAAGGTACCTTCAGAGAAAGCAAGAAACCAAATAAGTTCTCCAGCTTGATAGTGCAGTTGAAACTTTTGATTGACTCAGAACCTTCCACCTTTGAAGAAGCCTCCAAACATAAAGTGTGGAAGGATTACATGATAGAAGAGTACGAGTCAATATTAAAGAATGATGTATGGGAAGTGGTCCCAAGACCTCATGGAAAATCAGTGGTAACCTCTAAATGTCCTTACATAATAAAGCATGCAACAGATGGAAGTGTTGAAAAATTCAAAGCTAGATTTGTGGCTTGTGGCTTCTCTCAGAAAGAATTAATTGACTCTAACGAGATCTTTGCTCTTGTTGCCAAGTATACTTATATCAAAATAATTATCTCTCTTGCTTCATTTTTTCATTGGAAACTTCAACAGATGGATGTTAAGATTGTCTTTCTTAACGATGAAGTTGAGAAAGAGGTTTATATCGAGCATCCTTAGGGTTTTGTGATCCATGGGAGATAATCCCATGTCTACAAACTCAATAAATCCTTGTACAGTATATTCATAAATTTCTCTACTTATTCAGTATATTCAGAAATGTTCTCTACTTATACTTATATTCAGAAATTTTCTCTACTTATTTATATTGTCTATGTTTAATCTACTTCATATTTATACTTTTAAGAGGGTAGACTCAAAAGTAGGAATGAGAACTCAATGGTAATAGACAATTCTCTTTCATTCAAAGCCAAGATATGGAAGAAGTTTCCTCAACACAAAGGAAAAGGTAAGAAACCCCAAGGTAAGAAATCTCACTTTCACTCCCATTTATATAAAATAATATGTTTTAACTGTAAAATGCTAGGTCATTATGCAAAAGACTACAGGAAACCTCCTTCACAACATAAGGAGAGAGGCAAGTTTCATGCTTCACTTGCAACTAAGGAAGAAGAACCTTAAACAAGAAAAATGAGGACATCCACTAAAGAGAAAGAACAATGTCGAGAGTGTTATATTATCTCATCCCTCTCGTACATTATAACCAAGTCGGAGGATGTTTTGTTAGTGGATAGCGGTGTAACGTTCCCGACCATCAACCCCATGGTCGGGCCAACATTACTACGCGGAAAAACACTACTGTAACATATTATGCATTCTTATGAAATACAATTTCTTAATTACAGTTAAACACAACATAAGCACATTAATACCATTAGCATACATAATCCACGGCATTAACAATAATTCATGAATACAGCGGAATACATGTAAACATTGCTAGAATCATAAACATACATATTTAATTGAAATTATATGCATGTATATACTTATCTTTTAGACTGGATGTAATTCACCAACTGTGTGTAGACCTCCCATGAACCTCGCAGCGTTAGACTATACTTCTCATCACTCTCAGCAGTAGGTCACCCCTGAGCTGGGACGAAGCTCCACCGGGTAGGGATTCCTAGGCTAGGTAGGGAATACAGGAAGACACACAGTCACAGGAGAAGGATTCTCTCCCAGGATCCACTTATGCCCACTACCCATAGACTCTCATTCCCCACATGTCTGTCCCACCCTAGGAGTATACACCTTCACTATCACCAAGACAGTCCATCGGCTGCTAACCTCCCTTCCCTTGGGCTTCAGCAACAAACAATATTGGAAGTCTCTGAGCTCTGTGGAAGCTACAAGACTCCTTCCAAGAGTTCTCACTTCCTCCGCGCACTCTCTCACCTGAAGAGAGTCACTCACAGACTAGGTAACCTGCCTCTTCAACAACAATTACCTCCCTCACACTGGCCAGCAAGCCACACGCAATCCAGCACTATGTGCCCACAACATTCAATTGGGAAAATGGGTATGGACACCCGAAACGGAAATGATCAGCACTAAATCATAGCACGGCTCTACAATTACAGGATGCGTTAAGATTTCTGGCAAGAAACACAGGATGCACGACTCAACAATTACGAAACATTTGATTCTCCCAACCAACAATAAGGAACAGACTCACCTCTCTGGTTTCAGAGATGCGTAAGGTGTACAGAGGTTCAATCACAGAGGCCAAACATGTACAGATGGAGGATGGAGGAATTGGAAGGTTGAACCCTGGATTCAGGTGATGGTTGGAGGAATGCCCACCCAACTCCTATGCAACAGTCGACGGAATGGAAGGAGAACCCCCAACACGGCTCATTTCCTGGGTTAAATTGCATGCACCTGGGTCGACACATGTTTCCCATGAAGTTGCATGCATCCCTCCCCGAGAACTTAGGACAAAACATAGATTTCACATGGCGTTTGGGATAATATTAAAATATCATTCCCAAGGACTTAAGCCCCTAGGCTCCACACTTAGCCTCTCTTTCCAACCTTCCAACCCCCAATCCATTACCCAAGTTTTTTGGAAGCTTAGTCCCCCATCACTCATTCATCATGGTCGGTCCACAAGCAGAGATGTTTTGTATTAATACTGTGCATAATTACATGTAAAAAAATTAGGCTCTTGGCCTTCAACACTTTGGCTCCCTGGCCTAATAACACATAATCCCACTAGCTTATATAACTTGGCTCACCAGCCTTATAAACTTGAATTACAGTTCATAAACAAGCTTTATACTTCATAGACATGATTTACAACAGGGCTCGGCCTTGGGGACATTACAATTCCCTCCCCTTATTTTTTCACTGTCCTCAGTGCAACTTTACACTACATCTTGAAGCTTTTCAGAATTTTCAAAAATATGCGGGTACTCTGCCCGCATAACATCTTCATGCTCCCATGTTGCATCCTCAGGACCATACCAGGTCCACTGGACCTTTACAATCCCTAGGGCTCGATTTCGGAGCTATTTGTTTTTCCTGTCCAATATGCGCACAGGATGCACTTGCAGGACACCTTCTTTCTCCACCTGGATCACATTCCAATCAATTACATGATTAGCATCAGGAATATACTTTTTAAGAAATGAAACATGAAACACATTATGTACAGTCATGGATGCAGGTAATGAAATCATATATGCAATTGACCCAATCCTTTCCAAGATTTCAAATGGCCCACAAAATCTGGCTGCCAACTTGGTGCAACTTCCCAGCTTCAGGGAAGTCCTGTTAGCTTTCACTTTCAAAAAAACATGATCACCCACTTTGAACTCTCTGTGGGTTTTGTTCTTATCAGCATAACTTTTCTGCCTGTCCTGGGCAACTTTCAAATTCTGCTTAATTTTTATCATTTGGTCCTCCATCTCCTTGAGCAACTCTGGCCCAACTACTATTCTATCAGCTGGATTATCCCAGCTCACTGTAGTATTGCACTTTCTTCCATAGTTTACTTCAAATGGGCTCATCTTCAACGATGCATGATACCCATAGTTGTAGGCGAATTCTACCAAGTGTAGGTAGTCTTCCCATCTTGATGGTTTGTCCATCACATACATTCTCAGTATGTCTTCTATTACTCTGTTCACCCTCTCGGTCTATTCATCGGACTCAAGATGATAAGTTGTACTAAAGTTCAGATTCATTCCAAATCCTTTGAACAATCCTTTCCATAAATTCGAGGTGATATTTGGGTTTCTGTCAGACACAATCGTTTTAGAAATTCCGTGCAATCGTGCCACTTCCTTTATGAAAATATCAGCAACATTTGCTTCCTTGTGATTAGTTTTCAGTGGAATAAAATGTGTAGCTTTTGTAAGCTTGTCCACCACCACCATGATCGAATCATGTAGCTTGCCTATTCGGGGAAATCCTATAATAAAATCCATCGTTACTACTTCCCACTTCCACTCAGGAATGGGTAAAGGTTGCAGCAAGCCTACTGGGTGCCTATGCTCAGCTTTAACATACTAGCACTCCATACATCTAGCGATGTATTCAATGATATCTCTCTTCATACCCAGCCAAAAGTAATGGCTCTTGACCGCTGCTACTGTTTTCTGATATCCAGGGTGCC
>JASDQU010011357.1:128666-153594 GCA_032191745.1 Picea mariana
CCAATTTATAAATTTCCCTCTTCTGTGGCATCTTACCCTGCTGTAGCTTGGCTACCAATTCTCTGTATTGCAGATCTACATTTGCAGCCTCCATAATTCTTTTAATATTAGTCTAACACATGCTAATGGTTGTAGCATGTAATTCATGCACCCTCCCACTGAGTGCATCATCCACTTTATTCTCCTTTCCTTTGATATGCTTGATCTCAAAGTCATACTCACACAAAAATTCCAACCACCTACTTTATATAGCGTTTAAGGTTGCCTAATCAAACAAATATTTCAGACCGTTATGGTCTATTATGAGTTCAAACCTCGTTCCCATGAGGTAATGCCTCCATTTCTTTAGAGCATGAACTATGGATGCCAACTCCAAGTCATGGGTTGCATAGTTCTTCTCATGCTCTTTTAATTTCATGGACTCATAACAGATTACGAATCCATTCTGACTGAGGACCCCTCCCAGTCCTTCTTTTCATGCATCAGTGCATACTATGAAATTTTCATTTGGATCTGCAATCCTCAGGATTGGAGCACTGGTTAACAGTTGCTTCAATCGCTGGAAACTTTCCTCACATCTCTCTGTCCGGTGAAACTGCTTCCCCTTTCTTTGCAAGGAAGTGATAGGGTGAGCTATCTTGGAAAACCTTGTGATGAACCTTCTATAATAACTAGCCAATTCTATGAAGGATTTAACTTTCGTTACGTTCCTTTGCACTGACCATTCTCTTATGGCTTCAATCTTCTCAGGGTCTACCGTTATCCCATCCTTCGAGATAATATGTCCCAAGTAATGGATCTTCTCCTGATAAAACAAGCACTTGCTCAGCTTGGCATATAGTTGGTGCTCTCTTAGCACCTGCAACACCATCCTCAGATGTTGTTTGTGTTCTTCTTCGGTCCTGGAATACACCAGAATGTCATCCAGGAAGACGATGACAAACTTGTCTAGATAGTCCCTGAATACTCCATTCATCAAGCTCATAAAAACAACGGGTGCATTTGAAAGTCCAAATGGCACCACTATGAACTCGTAATGACCATACCTTGTTCTAAATGCGGTCTTGTTGATGTCTTGATCTTTTATTCTTACTTGGTGATATCCCGATCTTAGATCTATTTTCGAAAAGATCTTTGAATCCTTCAATTGATCGAAGAGATTATCAATCCTCGGCAGAGGATACTTGTTCTTCACCGTTACTTTGTTCAATTGCCTGAAATCGATGCACAATCTCAGCGTTCCATCCTTCTTCTTTACGAACAGGACCGGGGAACCCCAAGGCAACATGCTTGGGCATATATTCCCCTTCTTCAGAAGTTCTTCAAGTTGCAGCTACAACTCTTTCAGTTCTGGCGCACTCATCCTGTACGGAGCTTTTGACACTGGAGCTGCTCCAGACATCAAGTTCATAGAGAAATCGATATCCCTTTTGGAGGTAGTCCAGGTACTTCCTGGAATACATATTCGAACTCTATAAGTACCTCATGATCCTTAATACTTTACACCTTATCCTTAGGTGTTTCCCCCACATGGGCTACAAATAATTGACAGCCTTTTCTGTAGCACTTCTTCAGCTGCATTGTTGAGATTTCTCTAATAGTAACATCTCTAGAAATTCCTTGGATGGATCTCTCATTCCCTTCTTCATCTAAGCAAGTGAATGCCTTGTTTCGATAGTCCAAGATGGCATGGTGTTGGTCCAACCATTCCATCCCAATCAGACAGTCATAAGAGCCTAATGGCAAAATGTTCAAATCAGCCTTCATGCTCAGTCCATTCATGTCTACAGGACAGGACTTGACTAACTCCATGACTTTCCTCTTGGTTCCTGTAGCTAGCTACACTAACCAAGACTTTTCATGTTTGCTTTTTATCAAATGCAAACTTTCTACCACTCTAGGGTCTATATAACTGTGGCTAGCCCTTGAATCAACTAAAATAGTAAATGGTTGGTTTTTTATTATACCTTCTACTTCAATCATGTGCGACTGATACTCAACTTTATTGTTGTCCAGGGATGTGTAGATCCTTGGAATTCTACTGCCCATGTCCTCCACTGTTTCAGCCTGCTGAACATTGTGGAGAACTCTTACTTTATCATTTCTATGGGGGTAATCCCTGTACCTATGGTTTTCCTTACAACCCTAACATTCCATAGGTGGCGGCCTTGACATTTTCCCACCCACTTCAACCTTCCTGGGCTCTCTAAGAGATGGTTGTCCTTGAGGATTGTTTCTAAAAAAGGGTGGTTTATTTCCCTTCTGCCTTTGTTCTTTCTTGAACTTTTTCTGGTCATCCCAAGCCTTCCGAAAGGTAGGCTTTTCTCTTTGTTGTTCAAATAAGCACTTCGCTCTTCTTATAATTTGTTCCATAGTCTTTGGGTCATCATACTGAATCTTATCCCCAATAGGAGGCAGTAATCCACTCAGGTACCTCTGAATCTTGACAGACTCATCTTTGATGAACGGAACATACTTCAATAATTCCAAAAACTTTCGTTTATACTCATCAATGGTCTGGTTGTCCAGCTTGAGTTCAAACAACTCTTTCATATTTCTGTCAAACTATATTTTAGTTAAGTATTTCCTCTCGAAATACCTCTTGAATTATTTCCATGTGATGTCCCTTTCCTTGATGTGTTGCACCTGCACAAGTTGATCCTACCACATGGATGCCTTTCCCTTCAATTGATACATGGAAATCATGCCCTCTGCATGAGAGGAATAATTTTGCAGTTGAAAGTATTTCCTCATACCAAGCAACCAAGTTTCAACATCTTCCTCCTTCTTGTGTTCTCCATCGAACATTGGAGGCTTGATCTTGTTCATTTCCCCTTTCAATTCATCCATCCCAGATCTCCTATGCTTTCTAGTAGGAGATGGGCTTGAACTACTGTGTGCTTCCCTACTGGAATGCTTTGGAGAGTGACGACGATGTCTGCTAACACTCCTTGATCTTCTTTTCCTCTCAGGGATCCTGTGACTCTCTGTATTGCTTGAGTCACTCTCCTTTTCCAATTTCTTTTCTATTCTTTCCAGACTCTTCAACATCCTTAAGTTGAATTCACCCTGCTTATCCTTGAATTTCATGAGCGTTCGACTATCAGCTTGGTGAGCCTGGGCATCTTTCTCCAATATTTCAATGATTTTCATCATATGTCCTTCCTTATCCATCTCTTTTCCTTTCCCATTAGAGTTTGATCCTTCGACTCCCAAGTTGACATTCCTTCCTTCTCTTTTGTTCTCTGAATTGGAGGAAATTCACACCTCTTCCATTCTCTGCTCTCAATGACAACCCTATTCGGTTCTTGCACTTGCTAAGCTTCTATAAACACACGTGAAAACAACAGGGATTTGTCAGGTCGTCATTCTTAGAAAATTCCACACATTCAAAACCATTATGATTTAAGAAAACGCTTGGACTTCACAAATTTTCCGAGTTCTTCTCAGCTCTGTAATTTTCGGGTGATAGCTCCCTCTTTCTTAGCCCCTACCCTCGTAACCAAAGGTCATGACCAAATGCTAGACTACTAGGTGCTACTCGGGCTTTTGACCTTTGAAGAGTTTAAGGTACACACATCTATCTCCTGGAGTTTCGATTTACCGAATTCGCATAAATCGGGTGGATCAATGGTCCACATTTACCCAACATCCAACGGTTAAAACTCCGCTACGGTTCTTCCGTCTTCGAAGATTTCGGGACTTCGAAACTTCAGGTTTCGGGGTTTCGGTAAACGGGAGCTCAAAATGCAATGACCGAAACCACTATTCACTCCATTCCCCGAACTCCGATACACGAGTTCTTGTACGAGATTCAACGATCCTCGATGATTTGGATCCAACGGTCCATATCTTTTCGGAGTTTCCTGAATTGGGAGTTCACAATGCAGCGACTCCAAATCTCTTGTCACTTCAATCCCTGAATTCCGATATGGGAATTCATGTATGAGATCAATGACTGTGAGCCTCCCCTGATCGGATGGTCTAGATATCTCCTAAGCTTACACCTGTCAAAGCTCTTCAACCCTAAATTCCTAATTAGTTGGCTGGATTCGACGGCTCACGGGATTTCAACACTTCTTCCTGGAAGCGCTCCATCATTCGATTCTACCCTTGTTAATCTCTTTCGCGATTCAGGACTTGGAGTGACCAAGAATTTGGCTTGCGCTCCAAGTTCATGATCCCTAAATTCACGAAATGATCCAACGGATCAAGCCAACAACGATCAATGACCCACGTTTATTCTAGATCCTAGGGTGGCGAGTTTCTCCATCCACTAACCACCTTGCAACTTCTGGCTATCTTACGGTCCTCGCGATTTCACGAGTTCTCCACAGAGAATTCTGATCATCCAACTCTGCTTCTCAAGGACTTCTGGTCAATGAATTGGTACCCTCCTTCTGAATTTTCATCTACTTGATCCAATGGTCCCGATTCCCCATGATCCGACGACTCAGATCTCATCGGCATTTCGCGTATCGGGATTTCCTGTGTCACGAGGTCGAAAGATTTTCCACCTTCATCCTCCCTATTCTCGAAATGTCTATTTCTTCCTTGACAATCAATGTTCTAGATCTCTCTTAGATCGATGGCTATGATCCAATCATGAATTCGTGTTTCGTGAATTCTCACGAACTCACCCTTAGACCATTTCAAGTCACAAGTCAGCGAAAGGTTGATCGCTCTCCACGCGTCCTTTTCGATGGACGGTCCTGACGAATTCAGGATTTCACGTATCGTGATTTCCACACTCCTGTGCAACTCCAAAGGGTTTTAAACCTTGTGCACGTTCTCTAGATTTGATGATTGTGAGGGTTCTCCTTTCCTACCGAACAGATTCTATGGCTCCAACACTTCTGGTGTGGAGTTCTCTCTCTCCCTGTGGCAATATACCACACCGGTTGCAGTTTTATAATACCGCTACACCTCCTGAGCTTTATAACACAGTCAAGTAGTCCATTGTCACTCAGAAACATTCTGAAGTATGAAATTAGTCCTCCAAACACAATTTCTTCTCAAAACCTCGATCTAAAGACCACTTTTATCCAGGCTCAGCGTTGAAACTAGGCTCTAATACCATACTTTAACGTTCCCAACCATCAACCCCATGGTCAGGCCAACATTACTACGCGGAAAAACACTACTGTAACATATTATGCATTCTTATGAAATACAATTGCTTAGTTACAGTTAAACACAACGTAATCACATTAATACCATTAGCATACATAATCCACGACATTAACAATAGTTCACGAATACAACGGAATACATGTAAACATAGCTAGTTTCACAAACATGCATATTTAATTGAAATTATATGCAAGTATATACTTATCTTTTAGACTGGATGTAATTCATCAACTGCATGTAGACCTCCCATGAACCTCCCATCCTTTGACTGCGCTGCTCATCACTCTCAACAGTAGGTCACCCCCGAGCTGGGACTAAGCTCCACTGAGTAGGGATTCCTAGGCTAGGCAGGGAATACAGGAAGACACACAATCACAGGAGAAGGATTCTCTCCTAGGAGCCACTTATGCCCACTTCCCACAGACTCTCATTCCCCACATGTCTGTCCCACCCCAGGAGTATACACCTTCACTGTCACCAAGACAGTCAATCCGCTGCTAACCTCCCTTCCCTTGGGCTTCAACAACAGACTCGACCGGAAGTCTTCGAGCTCTGTGGCAGCTACAGGACTCCTTCCAGGAGTTCTCACTTCCTCTGCACACTCTCTCACTTGGAGAGAGTCGCTCACAGACTGGGTGACCTACCTCTTCAACAATAATCACCTCCCTCACACTAGACAACAATCCACACATAGTCCAGCACTGCATGGCCACAACCGTCAATTGGGAAAATGGGTATGGACACCCGAAATGGAAATGATCAGTGCTAAAGCATAGCGCAGCTCTGTGATTATAAGATGCATTAAGCTTTTCAGCAAGCAACAAAGGATGCACGACTCAGCAATTACAGAACATTTGGTTCTCCCAACTAGCTATAAGGAACAAACTCACCTCTCCAGTTTTAGAGATGCGTAAGCTGTACAGAGGTTCAATCACAGAAGCCAAATGCGTACAGATGGAGGATGGAGGAATTGGAAGGTCGAACCCCAGATTCAGGTGATGGTTGGAGGAATGCCCACCCAACTCCTACGCAACAGACGATGGAATGGAAAGGGAACCCCCAACACGGCTCATTTCTTGGGTTAAATTGAATTCACCTGGGTCGACACATGTCGCCCATGAAGCTGCATGCATCCCTCCCTAGGAACTTAGGACAAAACATAGATTTCACATTGCTTTTGGGATAATATTAAAATATTATTCCCAAGGACTTAAGCCCCCAGGCTTATCCCCTAGGCTCCACACTTAGCCTCTCTTTCCAACCTTCCAGCCCTCAATCCCTTACCCAGGTTTTTTGGAAGCTTAGTCCCCCATCACTCATTCATCGTGGTTGGTCCACACGCATATATGTTTTGTATTGATACTGTGCATAATTACATGTGCAAAAATTAGGCTCCTAGCCTTCAACACTTGGGCTCCCATGCCTAATAACACATAAGCCCACTAGCTTATATAACTTGGCTCACCAGCCTTATAAACTTGAATTACAGTTCATAAACAAGCTTTATACTTCATAGACATGATTTACAATAGGGCTCGGCCTTGGGGACATTAAAAGCGGGGCCTCCAAAAAATGATTGGATTCAAACATAATCTCTTAAAGTATCGGGATAATAAGTTCAATGTGAAGGTAGAATTGGGTGATGATGGCACCTATGAAATCAAAGGGTTTGGATCAACATCTTTCCATCTTCAGACAGGTAATGTATTTCATATCATTGAAATTATTTATGTTCCTGGATTAAAGAAAAATCTCATCTGAAAGGGTACTCAGTGGATTTCAAAAAAGGGAAGGCTCTCATGTAGCCTTCAAATGGGAGTTTGAGCTCAACCATGAGAATCACAACTCAAGAGAGTGGACTTTACAAAATCATCGTTCAATTTGTTCAAGCATTAGCTCACGAGATGATAAACCCCTGCGAGCTATGGCATAGAAGGCTTGGACATCTCAAGTACAACGCACTCCCAAGTTTGCAAAAGATGGTAATAGGTATGTCCATTTTTTCATTTGAGCATGATAGTGTTTGTAGAGGTTGTTCTCTCGGTAAGAATACAAAGAAAGCTTACCCTCACAGTAATAAAAAAACTAATGGAATTTTAGATCTTATTCATTCTGATCTTTGTGGACCTATGACAACTCCATCAATGAATAAGTGTATTTATTATATCATTTTTATTGATGATTGTTCTCGTAAAACTTGGATTTATTTTTTGAAAAATCAAGATGAATCTTTCAACAAATTTCGGGATTTTAAGAATCTTGTTGAGAATAATATAGGTAGACACATCTGTGTTTTCAGAATAGACAATGGAAAAGAATTTGACTCCCACAAGTACGATGATCTCTGTTGGGCTTCAGGGATTAAGAGGGAGCTGATTGTGCCTTATAATCCTAGTAGAATGGGGTTTCATAAAGAAAGAACAAAATGATTTGTGAAGTATCTAGAGCCATGACGTATGATCAGAATCTAGCTTTATCTCTTTGGGATAAAGCTGCAAGCACTGCAGTCTATATTCAAAACAAGTGTCCTAAAAAATCCCTAGAAGAGAAAACTCCAAATGAAGTCTTCACCAGTAAGAAGTCTTCAGTTGACCATTTGAGAATCTTTGGTAGTCAAGTCTACATTCATATAACTAAATAAAATAGGACTAAGTTAGATCCCTCTGGAAAGAAAGGAAATTTTATGGGATAGAATGAAACCTCAAAAGCATACAAAATTTATGTACAAGGGAAAAAGTTCATTGAGGTCAGCAGAGACATGACTTTTCATGACGAAGAAGCCTTTCATCATTCCATAGAACTTCCATGTGATATAGAGGATAAAGAAGCTCAATCTCTAGAACCTTCACATAAACCACTTCCATATAAGCATAGGGAGGAGGCCATAGAGCCTTCAGTGGATCTCATAAGGGATTCCGTCGAGTTTTCTTTAGAGAAAGGTCATGTTAAAGGCAAGCCAGCTTGGTGTTGGGTAATTCTAAAGGAAGCAAAAAATCATGCAATGCCTAAAGGTACCTTCAAAGAAAGAAAGGAACCAGATGAGTTTTCCATCCTGATAATGCAGTTGAATCTTGTGATTTTCTCAGAACATTCCACCTTTCAAGAAGCCTCCAAACATAAAGTGTGGAAGTATGCCATGATAGAAGAGTATGAGTCAATATTAAAGAAACATGTATGGGAAGTGGTCCCAACACCTCATGGAAAATTAGTGGTAACCTCTAAATGGATTTACAAAATAAAGCATGCAACAGATGGCAGTGTTGAAAAATTCAAAGCTATATTTGTGGCTCGTGGCTTCTCTTAGAAAGAAGGAATTGACTATGAAGAGATATTTTCTCTAGTTGCTAGGTATACTTCTATTAGAATCATTATATCTCTTGCTTCAGTTTTTTATTGGAAACTTCACTAGATGGATGTTAAGAGTTCCTTTCTTAACGGTGAAGTTGAGCAAGAGGTTTATATCAAGCAACCTGAGGATTTTGTGATCCATGGGAAAGAATCCCATGTCTGGAAACTCAAGAAACCCTTCTATGGATTGAAATAAGCTCTGAGATCTTGCTATGGAAGAATTGACATTTTTCTACATAGTCTTGGTTTCTCCAAGAGAATAGTAGATCCTAATATTTATATAAATATTGTGTAGAATCATCCAGTTACCTTGGTTTTATATGTGGATGATTTTTTCCTTACCGGACAGAAACATCTTATATCTCAGACTAAGAGGGAGTTATCAACATAATTTGAAATGAAATACTTGGGTCTTATGCATTACTTTCTTGGCTTAGAGGTGTGGCAGAAACCAGGTGAGATCTTTCTCTCGCAAAGCAAGTATGCAGTTGATGTGATTCACAAATTTGGAATGTTGGACTGTAAGTCCATGTTCACAACTATCATTTCTAATATGAAGAATTTACATGATAAATCTACAAGTTTAGGTCGAGAAAACCCCACCGTATATTGTCATATCATTGGACCATTGATGTATCTAGTACATACCAGACCAAACATTTTCTATGCAGTGAATGCCCTCAACTAGTTCATGTGTGAACCAAAACATATTCATATGGTCATTGTTAAGCATGTTCTTAGATATTTTCAGGGAACTATAGCCTATGGGCTTAGATATACTTCTAGTGGAGGGGTAATGCTTCATGGTTTTACAGATTCAGATTGGATAGCCAGTACAGTGGGCCAGGAGAGTACTTACATATATTTTTTTAGTTTGGGTTCAGCTATGATATCCTAGTCCAACAAGAAACATGGATCCATATCCTACAGCACTACAGAGGAAAAATACATTGTTGCAAGTGATTCTATTAGAGAAGTAGTGTGGCTCATAAAGATAATCTCATATTTGTTCAGTGCTGAGTTGGAATCCACAGTATCCACTATGATAACCTGAGCTGTTTAAATCTCTCATAGAATCATGTGTTTCATTACAGATCAAAACAAATTGAGATGAGATATCACTATGTTCAGGATATGTTGTTGAAGAACATTCTCAGTGTTCAGTATGTTCCGATAGAAGAACAAACCACATATATTTTTACCAAGCCTCTGTCGTTGAAAACTTTTGTGTACTTTCGAGACAAGCTTGGTGTTGCTGAGAATGCCTCTCTTGTTGAGCGAGATTGTTGAAATTAGTGTAGCTTCAAGAGCCATTCTCTGGGAGGATGGCATAAGACCCTAACTGAGATATAGGGCCCCCAGTGCACTCCTGGGGTTCTTGGTTTGGGACCAAGTAGTTTGATCCTTGGAAAAATACCCTATGTGAGGGCCCCCAGTATATTTTTGGGGGTCTTGGTCAAGGACCAAGAAGTAAGTCCCTAGATATCTTATAGGGCCCTTGGATGTATTCCAGGGAATCCTTTCCCAGTGCTTGGATTGATCCTTGGATGTGTTCCTTGGTGGTTGATTATGTAAGTCCATATATTTGTTCTAGGGCCCCTAGATGTGTTCTAGGGAATCCCTTCTTAATTCTTGGGTTGATCCTTGGTATTTTACCTTGGTGGATAATACCTTAGATGTGTTATAGGGCCCCCATATGTGTTCTTGGGTAACCTGGTATAGGATCAGGTTGGTCTTTGTTGAGTACCAAGATGTGATGATCTGTGATCTTCTTCCTCTCTTCCGGGATGGTCCATGAGACCTAGGAGAAGCTACGAAAATGGACATGACCACATAATTGATGTTTCCTCTTATGTAGTGATGATAAAAGTTTATAATATATCATGAGACTTATGTGGACATGTTTTCCATTGAAAAGGACCCCCTTAACTTTGTCTTTTGGTTCCCCCTTTGCTTGATTTCATTTTCCCTCTTGTTTGATGTGGTGTTGGGTTTTTATGAGTCACTTTGACTTATTTGACTTTTTAAATAATATTTTTATTAATTAAAAATGTCAATTATTATTTGTTTTAATTATTAAAACCTAACCTTACCCTTCTTCCAAAACTGTAAAAGAGGACCCCCCCTCTCTCTTTCACATACAGATCTTTCAATCCTCTCCCTCATTCCTTAGTCTGATTTTTGTTGTGGCTACCTCAGTTTCATTTCCTTGTTTTGGTACGTTCTCCTTGGTGGACTCTTTATTATAGTTCTCAGGTACAACCTCCTTGGAATTTATTACCTTGCTGGTTGGAAACTTTATTTCTGGTGTGCTTGTTGGGTTAGGGTGTCCCAAATCCTCCCTTCTGCTGATCAAAGTGTGGCGTTTCCCTCTCCTTTTGTTCCAAGTGTGTCACTGCCCCTATTGTTCTAAGTGTTATGTTGCCCTCTCTTTGTTGTTCTAAAGTACCGCTGTTGTAGTTGGGTGCTATGACCCCCCTCCTTGCTTCTTTCCAGGATACTCTTGGGTGCCTTAATACTGTCACTGCCTTACTGGCAGTCCTTGGTACCTCCTCTATTGTTGTTGGTGTCTTCTTACCAGATTTGTATAGGGTTTTACAAACCCTAATTGGCTGTAGAACTTCAATACTCTGTGGACAGTTCTCGATGAGTTGTTTTTGGTTTTTGTATCATCCCTTTTCTTGTTGATTGTCCTTGAGTCCTCCTTGGAAAAAACAATCCACTTAAGATCATGGTTGAGATCAAACCCTTATGGTTTTGATCCATGATCTTTAAACAAAAAATTATGAGCATATTAAAGAGGACAACATCTAAACATCAGGTACATATTTAATTTCTTTACTAAAGGTAAGTACATAATTTGTTTTTGTTTGACATCTGCACTTAATTTATATTCATAAATTTTCTCTTCTATTAAGAATCATTTTAGCATGTTCATATTTATAATGTCTATGTTTAATCTACTTCAGATTTTGTTTTAAGTGATGATCTACAACTATAATAGCGAAGAAATTTAAAAGGATATAATTGTTTTTCTTTTTCCCTAAAAATCTAACAGGTTCTCATAACAACAACATGTAATGTGGTTGGCCTAAAATCCTTCACCCGTCCTCTAAATGGTTTGACCAATCCCTCTGTGAATAACATTGCTAGCCTCCGCTCGGAAATATCAATCACCATGACAGACTTCTTCTGGAATTCTATGATAAAAGTTTCTGGTGTACATGTCTACCTCAACTGCACCAACTCCCTGAAGTGGATCTCACGGTCTTTTTTATCGATCCTATCCATTAACCTCTAGGTGAATGCCTTGCATGAGGTAATTTTTGAGTGTTATAATATCACTAGCCCATGGTACCCCCACTCAAGATCTTCTCCATTCAAGTGTAGGGTGGAAACTTTAATTTCCTCAACCTCTATCATCAAATTAAGATGGAATTAAGTGTCCAACTTGTGTACCCATGGTCTAGCTGTGCACCTATCATATCCGTCAAAAGACAAGATTTCCAACTTCCCTAAATTGCAAAGAAGATCAAAGTTCTATTGACTCTGTCCTATCCTAGGATTGTTCCTCATCCTAAGCTTGCAGTAGTCATTGTAAGACATGAATTCCTGGGCTCCTTCTTCTAACAAATAATACTCCCTACTCCTTAAATTAGGAGTTGATCTCCTTAGCTGATTCCTTTTTTTCATGTGCTCATGTAGGTTTCTCCACCAGGAATGGTGGAAATAACAGTCTAGGCACCTTTTGGTTTCATGTATGTAGGATAATCTATGCTAGAATATGGGTATTTCTACCCTCTGCATGAGCCCTATCACTTCCATGGGATCCATTAGCTCCAACATGTCATGTACCAAGAGGGTTCCCTCATTGACTTACTAGCTGAGTGAGTACCTCAAGGGTCTGTTGTTGGATCCTAATCATCTCTTTCTGTCTCTAATTGGCATCCTCCTAGATCCTGGTCATATTTTTTAATATCATGACCACAATATTTTGTGTGGGATCTACGTTGTCTTCCATGTTTCCTTCTGACTCTTGTTGATTTTCCTGTAGTTCTTCTTCCTTGGAAGATTCTGGGAAGGGTTTTCCTCCACGTCCACATCTTGTAGGAATCAATGTAATCACGAGATGGTCAAATCACCATCTCTGATACCACTATAGTATTCCCCAATAGAACCTAGGGAGGGGTTTTGATATTTACTGTGGAATTTTTTTGTTGTTTTTCGTTGTTATTTCTTCACAATTTTCATTACATCTACTTCCTTATTGCAACTTTGATTGACATCTTTTAACAAACAACTATAGTCAATCTAATAAATGCATTTCATAAAACACAATCCAAGTGTGCATAAAATAGAGAAATAACCATGGAATTTTTATTATGGGTGGATCTGGCGTACAATAATGATAAGTAGCTAATGACTTCTACAACAACTACAAAATACTAGAAAACACTACAAACTTCAAATCAAAAACCTGTGAATGTGCCACGGTTCTCTCTAGAAGAGATTGCGTCATTCTAAAGGCTCCCCACGCCTTCTCTCCACACCAAAATAGTCAGCATGTTCCACTCTAACCTTCTAGAGGCCAACATATGACTTCTTCAACCTCCTCTATAATTGACAGAGACCCTCGATTCGCAAAACCCTTACGGGTTGCCACAAAGAGGGATCTGACCCTCTGAATTACTCCCATGACTCATTTAAGAATATTGACCCTGCAACAGAAGTGAGATTGTCCTTCATAGAAGCCTCCAACGATTCTCTTTTGATGTCACGAGTTCACCACAAAATTCCCGGTCCTTCCTAACTTCATGAGTTTCCCTCATATCCTCACATCTTCCTCAATGGCCTTGCAAATAGGAAATCAATCCCTCAAGCGAGACCTACAAAACTCCAAGTAATTGTTGCACTTCTAACTGAAAACAAATTGTAAGATAAGCTCCAGTAATCCTCGAGTGGTGCCACAATCTCTCCAACTCTCACAGGTTGCTGCAAACTGAACCCAATTCTCTAAAGGAAGCACAAGTGAAAACCTTGGATAGATTTTCCTCCTAGTCTAGCTAGGGTGGATGTTGCACCACCAAAACTAGATCAACAGTGGAAAGGTTTTTCCCAAAACCCCAACGAAAATGCTGGCTACAAGAGCACTCCAATAAAATATCAAATCATCATGATAAAGTGATATGATACCCCTCATTTGATTCTTCCTTTAAACCTTCTAGATCTTTTCCTTTTTGACCAAATCAAACTCTTACCTTATTTACCCGCTAATATTTATTTAAACAATAAAAATTACTTATTTAAGTAATTAATTAATTATTTGTATTTAATATAACTTTATTATTTTTCATCTTTTAACTATGTCACTCCCTTTTCTTATGAAGGCTACTAACTCATCCTCCGTATAATAAATTTGGAGGAGACATTACATTAATATAAAACACTACCTCATACCTCATAAAAGAACAACTTATTATTTAAGTTTATATTTAAATTATAATAATATAATCATAACCATGTATGTATGAATATATCTCCATATTTATACACAAAATATTTTTATTATATAAGTTTCATTAAATAAAAATTAAAAAAAAAGCAAACTAAATTAAAGTTATCATTAGAAATTGGTTGTTGTTGACGTCAGTTTTCATAGGGGCGATGAATTATCATAAAACTTTAGTGCCCATACGGCAACAGATTCTCAGAAATCTTAAAACAATTATTGATTTGGACACTAACGGGAGAATATGATATTTATATTAACTAATAAAGACATCGACATCAGATTTAGTTAATCATTGTTTTCTAAAAATTTGGACGTACAAATTTGGACAAACAGCTTTAAAAATGATTTGATGTGAGTGGATCTTCTTTTCTTTGATTTGTTTTTCTATTTTCTATTTTATTAATATTGTTTGAAGTTCTATTCAATCCACATTCATAAGCATGTGAGTGGATATAAATAGGAAAAAATATTATTTTTACTATTATTAATTTATACTGTTAATAGACTCTGCTCTTCATATCTTGGTTCTCGTATCATACATAATTTTAAGAATATCAGTATTTTTTATAAAGTATTTTTTATAAAGTAAGTTAAAGAAAAATGACCAACTTTGACACCAAATATTTTTAAATGTTTAGATGATATGACAGATTTGGTTACCAAAACTTTATAAAACATCAAAATTATACCGAAATTTTTGGCAAGTCCGTTTAATCATGAAAGTTTTGAAAACATTAAAAATTAGTGGAATTAATTTTATTATTATTAAGTTTTGAAAACATTAAAAATTAGTGGAATTAATTTCATTATTATTAAGTTTTGAAAACATTAAAAATTAGTAGAATTAATTTTATTATTATTATTTTGGAATTATTATTGAAATTCAGCTATATATATCAATGGTTCAGATTAATATTAAATATATTTTAAAAATAAATTAATATAGATTTATTTTAACTTTAAATTATTAAACATTGAGAAGATATTTATAATTTTTTCATACAATTATAATTTATTTAAATAGGTTTTTTTTAATTTAAAAATTTTGAGATGTTCATTTTAAAGGGTTTGATAGTGCTTAATAAATTTAGTACTAAGATGGATCTATGCTACTATATGACCTTATAAAAGAAAACAAAGTGTTTTTTTGGTAATGAAATTAACATCCACATTTTTCTAAATGTTGGACATGTGGAGACTAACGCCTACGAGTTTTGATCTAACGGAAATCGTACTCCAACAAATGGTATGAGAGCGTTAGGTCTCGAGTTGGAAATTCGCTCAACACATGTTGGGGGAGAGATTGTTGGACATGGCTTCAACGCTTCCTACGAGTTTCACGACATGGGTGAACCCCTCTCGTGAATCCTAACTTTGGATATTGTGGCAAAGACTAACTCCTATGGGTTTTGGTATAATGAGAATCGTATTCCAACACTAAATTTAGTATTAAGATGGATCTATGCTACTGTATGACCTAATAAAAGAAAGAAAGCTATTTTTTTAACAATGGAATTAACATTTACAATTGTCTAGAAGCAATAACATCATGAATAACATCATGACAATCTGTGAAAAGGCTATGTGAAAAAGTTGAGATAAAATTGTTCTTGTATATAACTCTCGTAAGGGTTAAATGATTCAATTCCCATGTTTGATCCATGCTCATTGTGTTTGAAAACTTTCATCCTTAAAGAGAAAGCTTAATTTTAGCCTTGATTGCAGGTTTGATCCATACTCATTGTGTTTGGAAACTTTCATCCTTAAAGAGAAAGCTGAGTTTTAGCCTTGATTGCAGGTTTGAATCCTATCATTCCTAGAGAATGAATGAAACAAATAAATTCAAGGGACTTTTCTAGCAAGGTAGGGATATTTTTCATGACTATGGAACACATACTAACAAATAAGACTCATAGGTCTGATAGAAGTATGTGTGCAAATACCATATAATATCATCAGTAGAAAAGTCACATAAAGATTGTGTCGTTAACGCTTTGTGCTTCAATTAGACCTACCATGGCGATTTCAATTGTGTATCGATTTCTTAATCTTGTTAGGTTCGTGAGGGTTTTGAGGTTTGAAATCTATTTACTTTTCTAAGTAATTGATTGAGGTTTGAATGAGTGAGAGAGATGCCCTTATCACACTTTGGCCCTCATCTTAGGATTGGCTCTATGCGTGTAATCCTATGGCTAGGTGTAATTAACATTACGCTATATGTTATCTATGTGATATTACCTTGTGATCCTACGTGCTATTGAAATTATTCAGGACTCACCTTTAATGGTTGAATATGGAACACATTAGTAGTTGGTGGGTACCCTAGTGGTATCTCATTTTAAGAGGTGTGGCTAGCTATTCTAAATCTAAATCCAATTTATACAAGGCTCTTTTCTTGTGTGTCATATATCATGTGAATTCTTCTAGGTTTGAATGAGTGAGAGGAATTCCCTTATCACACTTTGGCCCTCATCTTAGGATTGGCTCTATGCATGTAATCCTATGGCTAGGTGTAATTAACATTCCACTATATGTAATGTATGTAGTATTACCTTTGTGATCCTACGTGCTAATGAAATTATTTAGGAATCACCTTTAGTGCTTGAATATGGAACACATTCGTAGTTGGTGGGTATCCTAGTGGTATCGCATTTTAAGAAGTGGGGATAGCTATTCTAAATCTAAAGCCTATTTATTCAAGGCTTTTTCCTTGTGTGTCATTGATCCATATTTATGAGCGGAACAAAATGAATAATAGACTAAATACAATAACAAAAAAATACAAACAACAACAACAAATATCCAATGAACAATAACTTATATTGAATGAATAAAATAGGTCGAAACTATAAACCGCAAAACTAAAAACAACTTGCTTGAATGGTGGTAGCTATCTCTAAGAAGAGATGTGGCTGCTATGCGCATCCGTCTGAGAAGAATGATTACAATAAAGCTCCAGAGGCCTTTTTAACATTACTCATGAATTCCAAAACCCTAGACATCCAAAAACCTAACCCTAGGAGATGAAACACCAAAATTTATTTGGGTCTCGATGGGTAAGTTGGTACCTCAACTTCCCGGGGTCATAACTTTTGCATACGACCTCTGTTTTAGGCATGTGATAGCTCGTTGGAAAGTTATTTTCGATAACTACACATTATGTCGTCAAACTACAACTTTGTTTATAGTTTGACAGTGGCATGCCAAAAAAACATTGTTTAGGGCCCTAAAACGGCCTTTGAAGTACACAAAGAAGCACTGACATGAAAAATTCCAAAATAAGGTAGTTGGATTAGCTGGGAGACCAACAATCTCCACTTGGAAGCTATGTAGGGCTTCAGAAATACCCGAAAGTGTAGAACCCACAATTACAAAGAATTACAGAAGAACGTGCTAAACTAAAAACTGTTAGAAGGAGCCAGTTGGAATAGGTGGGTGTCCACCACGTGGATCAATCATACCCCCTTACGAAGAAATGTTATCCATTTCATTGAGTGCCCCCATGAGGTGAGGAAATTTCTGTTGAATTTGGCTATAGGTGAACCACTTGCCTTAGTGTAGGAGATACCCTGACTTGACAACCCGATAAAGCTAGATCCTCTATTGGTGAGTGCCCTTGACCTGTGTGTCCACTATTTTATAAGTGGATGTCTGCTCCATGCAGTCAGGGTTGAGCTATGTTGGTTTCAACTGTTCTACGATCTCTGATGTGTCCAATAATGGTGGAAAATATGGCCGAAGGAGGTCCGCATTGAAGACTGGGTGAAAGCCAAGGAAGGGGGGAGTATT
Organism: Picea mariana; assembly: GCA_032191745.1. Classification (NCBI taxonomy): domain Eukaryota; kingdom Viridiplantae; phylum Streptophyta; class Pinopsida; order Pinales; family Pinaceae; genus Picea; species Picea mariana. Next base: position 146,449 of record JASDQU010011357.1, read on the forward strand.
GAGCTCAAAATCATTGTCACCCACAACCTTGGTGATATTATAAGGCCCATAGAAAAGTCGACAGATCTTCCGATGGGGCCCTGTAAGGTGTTATTTATGCAAATGTAACTATACCTTGTCTCCCACCTGAAACTTGTGCGGTACTCAGTGTTGATCATGGCGTTGCCTGTACTTAGCATTGGCTTTCTGCAAAATATCATGGACCCATTGACATATGTGTTGAATCTGTTCAATGAATTGGGTGGCTTTGTCGGCCTCATACTGAAGATGGGAAGAATTTGTTTGTGTGGTTGCAAGAGGTAGTGCAACATCAACGAGACCCAAGGTTTGGAATCCTATCCCCACTTGAAAGGGGCTATGGATGGTGGAGCTATGGAGAGCCGTGTTGTAGCTGTGTTGAACATAGGGAAGAATCCCATCCCATGTATGCAAATGCTTAGAGTTATACATGCGTAAGATGTGCACAATCATCCAACTGATGACCTATGTTTGGCCATCAGTTTGAGGGTGGAAGGAAGTGGATTTAGTGGATGGACCTATTTTCCCGATAGGAGATGATGGTTTGTGGCATCCCAAAATGGACCCACACTTGTTCGAATAAGAGATTGGCAGTATTTATTGTTGTGATGCTCTTCTTGTCGGCAGTGAGAATGGTCATCTTCGAAAACTGATTAACCACCACAAATACACAATCATTTCCTTGATTGGTGGATGGAAGGCCAGACATGTAATCCATCGAGATAGATTCCCAAGGCATTTAAGGATTAGGAAGGGGGGTCTATAATCCTTTCTTCTTGATGGTTGGATTGGGAATGGCATGGATAGTTCAAGATCTAATATATTTGTTGGCATCCTATCGAATTTTTGGCCAATAAAAATGTTTTTGTAGAACGACCACAATTTTATCCACGTCAAAATGTCCTACCATCCGATTGTAGTAAGCCTCCCAAATCACCTTTACACGCTCGCTTGCAGGAACACAAAGATGGCCCAAATGGCATAGTTGTCCATCCTGAATGTGAAAATTGGTGACAGTCACGCCTGTACCCAAGAGCTGATAGGTGGTGGAAAAGTCGAGATCTCGTTGATAAAGTTGGGGCCACTTTGATGCCTCATGCCCACAGAAATGGAGCACGGTGGTGAGTGAAACCATGGGAGGTCGACTCAGGAAGTCAACAACATGATTGATGCTCCCTAACTTATACTTGATGTTGAGATGGAACTGTTGCAGGTATGTGGAACAATTTTGATGGCGGTCGTTCTTCAACTTCCACTGTGTCTGTATGAAATACAAAGGATTTTGATTAGTGTGGATGATTGTCTCCTTTCCCAAAATGTAATGTTTCCACTGACAACAGGCTTGGATTATGGAATACATTTCTTTTTCATAGCTTGTATATTTCCAGATGGTGTCTGAGAGTGTCTCACTATGGTATGCTATTGGATGACCATGTTGAGTGAGAATTACTCCTACAACATAGTAACATGCATCAATCTAAATCTCAAACAGTTGTTGTAGATCGGGTAAGAAGAGTATGGGAGCTGAGCACAAGTGATTCTTTACATCATAAAAGGCTCATTTTTGTGCCTTCCCCCATGCGAACGTTTCCCTGCCACATCCCTTGGTCACTTGGCTGAGTGCCCATGCAATATGGGAGAATCCCAACATGAACCGTCGGTAGAAGTTGGAAAGTCCCAAGAAGCTTCGAAGGTCAGTTAGTGTGGTCGGGGCTGGCCAGCCACAAATGACTTGGATCTTATCTATATCCACATGTACACAATGCTCATCAACAATGTAGCCCAATTATTAGACCCTGCTCATGCCAAAGGAGCATTTTTCCAAGTTGGCCTATAGCTTGTGCTACCATAGAATGCGAAAAAATTATTGAATATGTTGCATGTGCTCTTCCCAAGTTTTATTGAAGATGAGGATGTCATCCATATATACCACCAAAAAAAAGTTGGTGAAGGGTTTGAATACATCATCCATAAACCTCATGAAAGTGGTTGGTGCAGTTGTTAATACAAAGGGTATGACCAACCATTCAAAGAGACCTTCTTTAGACTTGAAAATTGTCTTCCATACATTATTTGGTTCAATGGGAACATGGTGGAAGCCATACTTTAGGTCAATATTGCTAAGGAACTTTTCCCCCTTGACTTGGTCAAGAAGGTCATCAATTCAGGGAATTGGGTATTGTTTCCTAACTATGATTTTGTTTAATTCTCTATAGCCAATGTAGAGCCTCTAGGTCCCATCTTTCTTTTGCACCAAGAAAATAGGGCTTCCAAAAAAGGAGGAGTTGGTTCTGATGTGCCCCTTTTGATGAAGATATTGGATTTGGTGCTTGATTTGATCAATTTCCATCAACGAGCGATGATAGACTAATCCATTAGGAAGAGGTGCACCAGGGGTTAGATCAATTGGATTCTTGACTTCGGAGTGTGTCGGTACCCCGGTGGGTGAGGAGAATATGTATCTACACTCTTCCATGATCTCGTCCACTTTCTTCTGCTACAAAGATATGCTCTATGTAGAGGCCATGGATATGGAGATGACCTTATTCTTACTGTGGGCATGGATCACAAAGAAGATGAACTTCTCGGTCTGTGAAATGACCTTACTGCATTTCTTAGCAGAGATTAAAAAAATAGCAGTAGGCAGTGCTACCTCTGGTTTTATGTACAATTGTCTACCCAAATTAATAATAAAACTGTGGGGTCTAGACTCATACACAACATGTCGCTTCCACAAGTCCTAAAATAACATCACAAACTTCAAGGGGAGAAATATTACACAATACCTCGTCTTTTAAGGGCTTGATTTTATAGGGAAGATGACACTGTTGGTTGACACATAGATCTCGTCCTTGGTGAAGCCAACCAATGGTATAGGGTTGCGGTTGTGGTGTCATCAACAGGTCCAACCGCTATAAAAAATCAAGTGAAGCAAATCCCCTTTACCCACATCTTTGAGTGAAAGAGGCGTTCCTCTTCCTCTGGTTCTTTTGGGTCACTTGGCTGGACTTTGGTGGTAGCAACAGTGGCACTAGGTTTGGCATCGATAATTCACTTCCTTCCTTATGGATTTGATTCGGAGTTTGAATTTGCCTCTAACTTGGAATCTTTTAGCTTGACCACCAATGACTTCTTGGAATGACATTCTTCGGTGTTGTGCCAGGGATTTTATGGTATTCACACCACTTTCCCTTGTGTTGTGGCTTGGACTGGTTGTCCTAAGAGTGGCCATATTTTTTCTGTCCCTTGTTTTGTGGGTTGGGGCTACCTTTTCTCTGCTTCGTCTATTAGGATTTTGCATATTCAAACTCTCTCCTCTTCTGCTTAAATTTCTACTTGATCTTGATAGCATATCTATAAGCCGCACCTAATGATGAGATGTCCAGAAATTCCATTTCTGTTTGAATGTATCTAAGGAGAAAACCGCAGTATTTTCACACCATAGGTCATTCAAAGTCCTTGATACCCAATTTGGTGCACAGGGTATGGAAAATATTGGTGAAATCTAGTACTGTCTAGTCCCTTTCCTGACGCAACGTGGTGCATCGTGTGTACTAGTCCTCGTAGCTTCCAACAAGGTAGTATTGTTCTTTAATGGCATCCTTGAAGGAATCCCATGTGGGGGCGACCGAAAATATTGAAGATTATTCTATGTCCCTTTGCTCAGAGTAAGTATCCCACCATTCCTTAACATGGGGGGCGCCCTTGAGGAGTGCAAAATTAATCTTTTTCTTGTTGGAAGATTTGTGGACCGAAAAATACCCTTCGAGTAGATTCAACCATTTATCTACTACATCTGTATCTATCAGTCCTTCAAATAATGGAATATCAAAATTTACTTGTACCTTGAAGGGGGTTGCATGGCTGCTTTATGAAGATGAGTCTCTTATGGGAAGCCGCCGAAGGATTTGTGCAAAGTTTTCCATCATTTTGTTCCTTTGTTGTGCAAGGGATTCCTTGAGAAATATTTTAAAAGGATCTCCTGCCCCATCATCTTTCTTCTCATCCCCCATGGGTTGTTTTCGGGCTCGGCATGGCCAATCTTGCAAAGGATCGATTGGCTCGAGTTCCAACTTCTTGTACCCAGATCTTGTCGGGCACATGCACAAAGAAAAATAAATGAATAGAAGACCGCTCTGATACCATTTATCCGAATTTATGAGTGGAAAGAAATGAATAAAAAAATGAATACAATAACATAGAGAGATAGAGAACAAAAACAGATATCCAATGAACAATAATTTCTATTGAATGAATAAAATAGGTCGAAACTATAAAATTGCAGAACTAAAAACAACTTGCTCGAATGGTGGTAGCTATCTCTGAGAAGAGAAGTGGATACTATGCACATCTGTTTGAGTATAATTATTAAAACGAGTCTCTAAAGGCCATTTTGACATTACTCATGAATTCCAAAACCCCAGACATCCAAAAATCAAACCCTGGGAGATGAAAAGCCAAAAGTTATGTGGACCCCAATGGGTAAGTTGGTACCTCAACTTCCTGGGGTTGTAACTTTTTCATACGACCTCTATTTTATGCGTGTGATAGTCTATTGGAAAGGTATTTTTGATAACTACACATTATGCTTCAAACTCTGATTTTGTCTATAGTTTGATTGTGGAAAGCCAAAAAAACACTTTTTAGGGCCCCAAAACGGCCCTGGAAGTACATAAAGATGTACTGACATGAAAACTTCCAAAATAAACTAGTTGGATTAGGTGGGAGGCCACCAATATCCACCACGAAGTTGTATAGGGATTCATATAACCCTGGAAGTGTAGAACCCACAATTACAAAGAATTACAGAAGAACATGGTAAACTAGAAACTGTTAAAAGGAGCTAGTTGGAATAGGTGGGTGGCAACCAATATCCACCTGGATCAGTCATAGATAATGTGAATTTTTTTCTTGAGTATTTATCATTTTTTCTTGGGTACCAAGGTTATTCGCCACATCATAGTCTTTAGGTTTTTTCATGTGTGTTTGAGTACATAATTACTTTGGATCTAAATACCTTCATTTTTAACTTCATGATGATATAAGAATTGAGAAGGTGAGTCTACATAGCTTTGAACACATGCACTCTATCTCGTTTAGAGTTTGAATAGATTCAAAAATTTGAAGAGGATGTGAGGCCTCATTATATTTCTAGGAATACCATTATATAAATATGATGCAACCATTGAAGATGATGGTTGATGTGTTTTTAGGTTAGAGTATTTGTATTTTATCATAGTTTCTTCTCTTAACTTAGAGATTGTTTTATGTGCATGTTGTATTTATACATATTGCTTGCATGTGTTTTTTAAATATTTTTTTTGGCAAGAGTTTTAAAGGGAAACATAAACTTATTTTCTTGTATCATTCACATTCTTCCCATGTTGTTACAACTATGTATGTTATTGGTGTACGATCACACTCATCCTTGCACAACTTATCCTATGTAATGTACCCCAAATTAACCAAGGAACATTACTTGTGGAAAAACACATAAATTTGAAAAAGCGTCGTTTAGGCCCTGAAAAATTGCTAAAATAGTAAAATGTTAAATAACTATTTTGAACCAGTTGTAATAGGTGGGTGGCCAACAATATCCACCTTGATCAATCCTCCCTCCTTAGGAACTAGTGATCTCCATTGCGTTGAGTTCTCAAGGTAGAGGGGGAAGCGTTTGTTGAATCTAAACCTTGGTGAGATGCTTGTCTTGTTGGAGAAGTTGTGTTGCTTGGCTTATGGAAGCCTATCAAGAACTTGATGTTGGAAGGGTTGGACCTTTTTAAACAATCTGGATACATGAGATGACTGTGTGTAGAAGGAATATTTGTTCTTTGCTTCAATCTTGTTGACCTGCTTCTACTAGATAGAAGGTGCTTGGACTGAGGTTGCAATAGCTGCAATTTCCTTCTATTCACATTTTGAATAGATTGTGAAGAGGTTGAAATTTGCGGTATGAGAGATCACTTTGCTGAACTGTTTTGTCAGTACAATAGTTGTAACTACCTATGGTATCTTGTATGGTTGACCCCCCATAGTAACAATGATGCTACAGGTTTGATACTCATAAACAACATGATGCCTCCACATATATGGATGGATTAAAAAAATATCATAGACTTCCAATGGGGAAACATCACATAATACCTTATCCTTGAAGGGATTGATGTTGTATGACAAGTGACACTACTGGTTGTAGGTAGGACAAGTGGTGAAGCCACCCGATGTTGTATGGATGTGGGTGTGGTTTTGTCAACAATCCCAACTGTTTGATGATCGTTGTTGAGATGAGGTTATTTAGGCTTCTAGTATCAACAATAAAATGAAGCGAGGTCCCCTTCACCCACACCTATGAATGAAAAAGTCTCTCCCCCTCTTCAAGATCTGTTGGTTCTTCTTTTTGAATTGTTTCAGTCACGAAAATAGCATTTGGGTTTGTGTTGATGATCTGTCTTCTCCCATTATTTTCTGAATCAGATTTTGAATCATGGTTTGGATCATTCTCTTTGATCTCGTCCACCAATGATTTTTTTAAGAGAAATTCATCAATGTTGTGCTAGGGTATTATTTGGAAATCACACCACTTTCTAGTTTCCTTCTTCATCTTTTTGTTACCCTTCTTTTCCTATGGCTTGGACTGGTTTTCTGGAGGATGGTTGTTAGATTCGTATTTACCCTAATTTGGTTGTTGTGGATTTGTAGACCTGAACTCCCATTTTTTATGGCATCTAAATTTCTACTCGAGTTTGACAACATATCAATAGGAAGCTCCCAGTGATGAGATGTCAATAAAATGCATTTTGGCTTGGATTTACCTATGTAGAGCCCCGCGGTATTTCAGAACCAGATGTCGATCAAAGTGTTTGATACCCAGTTTGGTGCGCAAGGTATGGAAAGTATTTGTGAAATCATACATTGTTTGGCCCCTCTCTTGCCACAGTGTGCTCCATCTCATGTACTGGTCGTCATAGTTACCAATAGGGTAATAATGGTCCTAGACCACATCCACAAAAAAATCCCAAGTGGGCTTAGCCCCATATATTCCAGACTCCTATGTGGAAAATTTCTCCCAGTAAGTTTCCCACCAATGTTTCACATGGCAGAGATCCTTAAGGAGTGAAAAGGTGATAT